>VJMY01000868.1:0-28118 GCA_009869795.1 Neelides sp. FZ-2019
AGTTGAGCAAGGAGGATAGGGAAGTTTTAGTAACGTCCAGAAATTGACAAAGTGAACCATTCTCTAAGGTTGGGCATCTTTCCCGATCTTGCAAAACACCTATCACTTTTTTAAACATAACAAGGTTTGCCCGATTTGAGATAGAAAAAATATTAAGAGATGACAAATGTTTAGCTAAATCTGATCTTTTCAAATGAAAAATGACTCTTTTTCTTTTACTATTTTTAAGATGAGATATCTATTGTGTAAGCTGCAATATTTCATTATAATTTTTATTATTTGGTAAATCCTGAATTTAAAAACAATTTTAAAAAACAATTAATTTAATGCTTCTTACTAAAAAAAATGCATTTTTTACAAATATATACGTTACTCGTAAAATATAAAAATATTTGTTAATGGTACCTTTTTGTTGAAATAATTTGAAAGAAATATTGCATATAAATAGCTATAAAACATTCCAATATGTATAATCAAATGCATTTCATACTTAATTTGCTTCTTCAAAAGATCAAAAGATGTTCTCTTGACCCAAATATTCTGATGGATAAATACCAACTTGCATTTTACATTGTTGAGTACTTTTTATTTTAATATATGAATGCACTATTATTATTATTATTTCATTCTATTGCATTCATATTTTAAACAATCGTCAATTCATCAATGGAATGCATGATGATTTTTAGATTTAGATAAATACACAAAACAGTTCGGCAGAACTAGGAATTCTTTAGGTCTTCCTGATTGATTGAAAATCGATGATTATAGCGTATTAGTATTAGTATAGCGTATAAGATAGCTGACTGACAATGGAGACGATTGAAAGATTTAATTACTCTAGTTAATTATTTACACTGATATAAAATTTATATCAAATAAATTTCATACACTATTCATACATAATACTAGTAGTAATACTTATAATATAAATATTAGGTATTATGATGTTAATACATTAGAAGATAGTGTGTAAAATGAAGAAGCTCTGAAGCTTCAAATTTATTGATGTCATTGTGCAATTATTGAAACGTTATTCAAGTGATTGAAGTCGACTTTTTCTAATTCATCAATTATATTACTTGACAGTGACATTCGATATATTTGGTCTTTTATATTCCAAAAGAATTATGGATGTTTATGACTTTTGACCGCTGACCAAAAAGATTCTCTTGCAGACTTTTGGTAATAATAGAAAAGGAAACGTCTGGCATGTTGAGTCGCAGAAAAGTATCACCTTCGTGTAGTTTGGATGACAAGAAACCCACGTTTCCTAATCTTCAAATGATGGATTATTAGGACGGAACCTGAACGAACAGCCGGCAGTGAAAAATTGAAAATCATGCATATTTGGGAGTCGTAATTGGTACGAAAGATGACTTCTTAAGAATTGGATTTTTCCAATGTGCTTCCCTGTGGTGTTGAATGTTTGGCTAGCACACATACCATTACCATGCATGTGACGCCGTGTATATCGCCCTATCCACAGTCCAGAGTCATTCACAGCAAGTCACATTCATCCCAAAGACATCCATTCACTTGACCCATTCTTCCCAACTTTAATTCCGTCTCAAGATTGTGCACAAACATTTATAAGAACATTTGTTATCTATTTCATGGCATAAAATAAATGTTCTAAAGTAATTGCTTTCATTATACATGCATGCACCAACGGAGAATATTAATAAACAATTGAAAATTATCAGTGCTTTACCATTAAGTTAAAGGATGATTTTAATAATCGTTTGTTTGTGCTTGTTAGTGCAAAGATTAAATAATTGATAACAAATATTTTTTTAATTTTAATGCTCAATGAAATTCTGCCTAACCTAAAAATGTATAACAAGCCGCGTTTAGTTTTTGATTCAAGTTCAAAGCTGTCATAAGTCATAAATATTATGTTTCTATTCATAACTTGATATTTACAGTACAATTTACATGAAATATACATAGACCGTACGGATTATATGAGATGACCCATGATGAGACGATTAATAGTTTGATACCTTTAAGACTACAAGACAATATAAGCGCCAAATGATGATCATTACATAAAATAGTTTTTGTTTTAAATCATTTTGTCCTCCTTTAAGAAGGACATGAAGAATTGAGTAGAAGAGTGAATTAGGTACAGTAAAACCAATCAGTCGTTATCAATAAATCAGTCGCTTGATTTGACTGACTCATACATATTAAGACTTTATAAACCGATTCATAACTAATAGTGTCAATTTTACTATTAATAATTCATAATTTTCTTTGTTTTCCTTTCCTGATTGACGCAAGTAGATTGGAATCTTCATTGTTTCGCCGACAAAGTATTTTGATATTGACGAGTTTTCTTGATGCGTGAACTCCCGCTGCGATCAATCAAGAAAGTTTTAACTCATGTATGTAATTAATTTAATATGGATGTTTATATTTTGTGAGGTGTGAGTCAGACAGTTTTAAAATAATATTATTGGTCAAATTTAAATAAAGGAATAAGATTTTATATGCTGACAAGGATCTTCCACCCATTAATCTCGTTCAGCATCAATTGTCTAATTTTATACATAAATACGAGTGAAGAATCCTTAATTCCCAAGTTGATCTCATTACATATTTCACACTTCCATCTTCATCTTGAACTCATCGTCAGTCTAAATTCGACTTGACTTTGGTGGTATTTAATCATTGATATTCGAAGGATGTACATACATCCTCGATATTCACGTATTCGATCTCTTGAATAAAATCGATTAATTAGTTTAAGACAAAATTATAATGAGAGACAAGCCATAAATAAAATCAATTATACATCATCATAAAGAGAGATAAATCATAAATATTTTTTATTATCTCATTTTATTTCATGTTATTGGTCTATTGTGATTGTTTCAATTGATAAATTAGGTGAAAACACCTGTGACTTGATGGGAAAAGATTGAATGAACGATTATTAAAGTGATGGAACGAGTTAAATTACCGCATAATTCCTATGTATGGAATTTCATCTAGCGTGTGTAATAACCGTTTTATTCATTTTAATATCTTGCAATTAATAAGCATTAATAAGCAACAGTATTGTACTTAAAAACTTAAAATCAATGAGTTGGCAAAGAACTAAAGGATTTCATATGCACATGCCTTGGCATTGAATTTTTTCATCTTTTATTTAACACGAGAGAAGGAGAATGCATAGTTGCTGAAAGAAAATCTTCACACTGCAACGGTCCGCTTAATGCGATGAAATGACTAAATAAATCCTCTTCATGAGAGTGTATTTATAATAAAAGAATAGACAATGGATAATAATCCTATAAAAAGAGCTTAAATACAAATAAAACGGTAAATTTGTAATTTCACTTGATTAGTGCCTTTACATAGATCGTCTCAGACTCATCTCCTCAATCCACGTACTCTTCAAACGGGGAAAAACTACGGCTAAACCCCCATATACTTACAGAACAACAGGAAAATTTAATAGCGAGAAGGAAAAAAATCCAAATAACGCTGTTGCGAACTTAAAAATAAACGTAGCAGGATGATCTAAAACTGAAAGGCTTAATGGTTCATGGATTAAGATTGCTTAAAGACCGAGAAGCCCAAAGAATAACTCATCATTATCATCTCAGTTTCTCAGTGCAAAGATGTCGAATGAAATTGAGAATGAGAAAATTGAAACCAAGGTTTATTGTCGAAAAAGAGAGATTTGAGAGGATCGGAGAAATAGGACAATAAATTGTCCCATGGGAGAGGCTCCATCACAATAATGGAACGAATCGAAAAGAAGTAGAAGTGGAAGTGCTGGGCTTTAGTGGACGATTATTTCCTTCTCTCCTCAGTGTGTAAGAAGGATGATTATTGTCAAACAGTGGTCCAACTCGGGTCTCTCAACTCCTTTTAAAGAAATAATTTACCGTCGCGCAGACCGGCGACTTCACTTTGTGCATTCATTGTTGGACATTCATATAATTATCCTTCCTTTTAGTTTTGAGTCTCTTCAACCTAGTCCGGTTCTTCCATTAAAAGCCTCCTGACACACATTTCGCTACATTTTTATTCATTCACCTCCATTTGGTAGCAGAAATGATTCCTCGATTTGGACGTTTATAATATACGATGGTGTAATTATACAAAATAGAGATCCTTCTTTCACTTGTTTGTTAATTTGGCTTCGTTTGAATGAAATTCTCGGAAGGCGTGTTAGCTGCTTCTTTTATCTTAACGATATAAATGAAATTGATTAAGGCGAAATGAAGTCACAAGTTTCGTGCTGATAAATTTCAAACCCGGCCAAATGCTTCGTAAGGTGTTCGTCTGAAGGGGAGATAAAAGAAGAATTCACGTCCCAGCACAAGAATCCGGAATTCTCTCCATAATGCACAATAGCGGGGAACGCGTTACCGCAGCATACAGGGCCATGAATACGTGTAGGATAATAGTGACACCTGAGAATTGAGATAAGTTTGTTAAATCTAGACATTCTTACCGCGAACACATTATGCATGTTGGGATTCAATAGGGAATTCATTCATTTGTTGTAGGGTAAAATTGTAGATAATAAAAATAAATACACATTGAATAACACATTTGAAATTCCTGTACTTAATGTAGTACAATATGAAAGAATTCATTTCATACATCTTATAAGTAGCACCTTTAAATGAAGTAGGAAAAAAATAAAGTAATTGAGTAATTCCTTCCATAATATCCATATCCATAAATGGGTGTTGATAAATAAACGCGGAATTTAACCGAATTAAAAAAAGAAAGAAAAGGAAGTGCATATACGGGTATATGGGAATTTCGTGAGATTAATTGAGATTGAGGTAGTGTATGAGATTAGGGATGGTATTTAATAGTAGGAATCACTTTTGGCAAGAATCCTCCACATCTCAAATCGTATACACCTTTCCAATTATTGACTCACAATGCCCCTGTCCCGTTAGGAAACCTTGACAAAGGATCCTCCTTTTCAACGTGATCATCCAACTGAGGCTAACAAAAGCACGATAGCTTTTTTCCTCTCATCTTCACCCACCCTATATTTTTTCTCTCGATTTTGATTGCTTCTCCTCAGTAGGTTAAGAACCAGAAGGGAAAGATAGGAAAACTCGCTGAAAAGATACATGGATGAGGTTGCGGCCGAGGAACGTTCCTTCGATCTCCGCATTCAACTACCTGGCACATCCTATATGGAAAAGCATTGGCGAACCCCAAACTCCCCAACAACAAGGAGAAAGAAAGCAGGTAGAGAGGGAGAGACTATTTTTGAGAGTATCCCTTGATTGCATCTTCCCTGCCCCAGAAAAAAATTCACGAGCCGTTAGAAGATTCCTCTGCTGTAAGTTATATAAGTCCGTTGGATTTACCAGAGATAGCCTTTAGTCGACGTCGAGCGTGCCGCGAACTCACAACCTTTAATAAACAACACGAATCGATACTTACTACTCAAGTCTATTTAAAATCAAACATCAAAAATTAGCAATTACTATTAGGTTCTAAGTAGGCATTTGATATTAAATTCCCTCCACGAATATCCGCCTTTCTCGGGTCAGTAGAGAATTGACATTTTTATTGAGTAGTTGTCAGTGAACCGTTTCTAGTGATTGCTTTTTATGTCTTCGACATCATGAAGCCGACGTTCAAGTTCAACCTCTTTAACCTCCTGCTCATCTTTTACACCTTTACATTTTTTGCAGTTCAAGGAAAGCCAGCAAATCGTGAGTTTTACATTTTTATATTTTCTATATACCCATATTTTCTTATATTGATTAGATGTGTGTGCGATCAAAGCCGACTTGGTCGATTGAATTGTCAGGTTTAAAAGTCAAAAGTTATTAGAGTGTAAAGTGTTGTTCAATTGAAAAGGGAATCAATGAATCACTTATCATTATGACTCCACTTCATAAATTGAATTTGCATTACTTGCACCTTTTAACTGAATGCTTTTGAATTGTAAATATTGTAGATTATATTAGCAAATAGAATTATAATAAATGTATATTTAAAGAATTTGCATTTACGATTTAAAAATTATTATTCATTTGATTATACCAAAAAATAATCATTCAAGCCTTTATACGATTATTTTTATTGCTAATTGTAAATTACAAAATATTTGTAATAAACCTCCATCTATTCTGCTCTGCATTGCTATAAGTTCTGGTTGCAAAAATTTTATTTCCGCTTGAAGTTCATGTTTTGCCAATAAAGACCCTAATAAAATATGATGTTCAGGTGGATCAGAGAATTCGCCGATCGTTTCAGGAGCTCAATCAGACTCGAGAGGCAGCGCACCTGGACATGGGCGTGTCGTGACATCCTACAATGATGAAGGCCTTTGGCAAGCGTCGGCTCGTCTTCCTCCCTCATCGATAAACGGTGGAAGTGAACGAAGCAGGTATAACATGAGACGTGACGGTAGCTTATCCTTAGTCGCAGGTGAAAATAACAAACCTCCCTCATATTCTCATAATACATTCTTCGATTGGAATCGCGGGGAAAAGAAGGGCGGAAATGAGTTGCGTTCATTTTCTGTCGTCCTCTCGGACGTGGACGTGGTAGGGAAATATGGTGGGACAAATTATGAAGACTCCTTTACCAAAGCAGGGATTTCCACCTACAAAGTCCATTCAAACAGCATTCATCGAATGAACACTTCATGGAAACTCAATCAGAATTTCCCAACTCCGTCCAAAGAAGAGCTCATGCAATTCATCTCGGCCTTCTCGCAAACTCAAGAACCGATGAAGAGCCACAAGAAAATAGGCGACAGCAGCTACTACAATGATGGCATAAAGAGACTCGACAGACCCGGGAGTTTCTTCGCCAATGACCCAACACTCCCTCCTTTCACAACGTGGTCAGCCAGGAGCATCGTGCCGGAGAATGAAACAGAGAGCCAAGGGAGAGGATTTGCTAACGGGAGTGGGGGAAACTCCACAGGAGTCGTGTTGCACGATTTGATCTCCACCTTAGAGAAGTTCACTCGGAAGAAGCGAGTAGGCGAAGGGAGCGCTGGCGAGGTCGAGGAAGAAGTAAACTTTCATTATGGGAACTCTACACAAGCACTTGGGAGGAACAGTAATGGAACGGATGTAAATGAGCGGCGGATGAGCGCGACGGATCCGCAACAAACAGCAGCGGATTTGAAAAAACTCATGAATCTCGTTCTTAAGTCCGATGGAGCCACGCCTGAGTCGAACAAAGAAGGAGCTGAAATTGTGAACATCGTTATTAGCCCAAATCCGAACAACGAGGATGAGAGGCAGAAGATTTTGTTCCTCAAGAGTCCTCAAGTGAAGCAGTTTCTCAACTCGGCCTTATCTGATCCAGAAGTCAAGTCCGCTGCAAGTAAAATCGCCTCAGCCCTCCATGTCGATAGCAGCAGTGGAGAGAAGATGAGTGCTTCCGGTTTCGAATCCTTCTTATCATCCCCCAAGAAGCCTTCAACTCAAGCGTCAAGCCCAAACGGGTTCCCCATCACTGGCCCAGCCTTCCTCAACGTCCAGCACCCCAATTTGAAATTTCATGAGGCTCTCCATCAACTCTTGGCCAATGGATCCGTCCCAACCACCATCAACGCCACGACCAAGACAAATGTGATCAATATCTTTGTGATTAATTTCAACAATCCGACTTCAACCAGGCGACCAGAACAAACCCCAGATAAAATTAGCGATTTTATTAATACGCGTCTTCCGCCCAAACCAGAAATTCATCATACACCCTTTCGGCCTCTCTCCATCGAAGGGATAAACAAACCCCCGTTTATGTTCTTTAACAAATTGGGAGCCCCAGCTAGGAATTCATCCGATGGTCCAAATCTCGGCCTTGGACATGCAAAACCTTGGTCGGAAATCAGTTCATCTAGTGGCGAGCAGTCTCCTTACGAACCAACAAAATTCTTCTCAAAGCCGCCTACTTCATTGAAAGCCAAAAGGCCATTTATGAGACTCACAACAATGAAGCCGAAAGAGCCAGGAGAGAAAGTTCCAATTTTGGATCTCCTCCCTGACATTAATTCCTTCACAAAAGTCGAGTATGGTGCTAATCAAGATCAGCCGAACGAGGAAGATGATTCCATTGAGGATTTAGACGGTGAGCCCTACAGCGTCAAAGATGTTTTCCTCACTACACGGAAGCCTTTCAAGGCCAACAAACCCACTGATCTCGTCATGAATTTTTACCAAAACGACGAAATCGTCCCTAACGAAGGCATGAAAGAAGAAGAAGGAGAAAGTTCCGTCTCAACGGAGAATCCTCCTCTCCCGCCAGAATTGGCTCACCTCAGTTGGATTTTCAACAATGAGCCCCCGCCCAAGCCCGTCGTCGGCAGTGAATGGAACAAGAATTTTAAGGCGAACAAAACAAGGGGAGATCTGAAACAATATGCTATCCAAAATGATGACGATCAAGGCGAAGAAGAGCCAGATAGAGGCGAGGGAGAAGATTACGACTTTTCTAATCTCAACGCCACTTATCTTGAGAATCTAGGAGAAGCCATTAAAGACGAAGATAGAGAAGCCTTTTATGAGAAGCTCGCAGCCGAAGCCGCGGAAACGACCTCGAGGACACAGGAAAGTCCAATGGAAGAAGATAAAACTAATGGGGAAAGCGTGAAGGTGGACGTGCCTTTGGAAACTCAAGTTCAAGAGTCTCCCACTCAAGTTCAAGTTCCCCAGGTCGTCATTGCGCCCGTCGTGGAGACTTTGAATTCCCGAGTGAGAAAGTTAATGGTCGCATTGGGCTACAGCGCCTTGCCGACGTTGGCCGCTGGAGCTGCTGCGACTTGGCCTTATTGGCTCTCAGCAGTGGCGGCTGGGAGAAAAAAGGCAAAACGGTCAATCCTAATTGAACCAGAGAGAATTCCGGGCGAAGAAATCATCCTTCATTTCAAAGGGAATGAGACGGATGAAAATGAGCGTTCAGCCTCGACGGGAGACGATGTCCCCAAAAGCGAGCCGACTCCTGTGATGATTCTTGGTGATGATGGGAGTTATGGGAATGGTAGCGAGTCCACGAATTTGCTCCGAGACTCTCTCGAGGAATCCCAATTGAGAGATGAGGATGATGGAATGGAAACTAGCACATTTGGGGAGACGCCGCCGAGGAGCGGCGGAGAAGGGGAAGAAATACAGACAGGGACTCCCATTGTCGAACGAGGTGATGAGGAGAGTACAAAGTGGACCAAAATTGAAGTCATTACAGAGTCATCACCTACTTTGGCTTTGAATAATAGCAAGGACGACAATAGGACTTTTGTGAGTGAGGAGATACGTGATGTACCGTTGCTGAAGAATTTCCTCAAAAATGTCATTTCGTCTGAATGGAACATTTCGACCACGACGACGACCACGACGCCCAGAATTACTCCTCCTATGTTTCTCCGGATCAAGGAACTTGTCACATCCACGACCACCACCACAACTCCGAGACCAACTGGCAAAATAACCTCACACAATTATTATTTCAGACCGAAACCAAAGATCCAATACTCATCATCAAGTACAACTACGACGAAACGGCCGTTGAGGCCAATTCTCCACTCTGCATTTCCCTCGTCCTCTCAGTCTCAATATCATTTCGTGACAATGGCTCCCTCGAAATTCGAGACGTACAAGCCAGCAGGACAAGAAGTGAGCATCATCATCCAAACGGGTCAAAAGAAAAAAGGACAAATGGACGAAGAAAAGATGAGGAAAATCTCCAAGTCAAATTCCGAAGCCAAAGAAGCCTTCACTTCTTCTGCTTTGTTACCATTTTGGTTCCCTGTTTTCTTCGGCCGATTCCAAAATGCTCTTTATGAGTCGAAAATAGGGAAAGGGAACATGAATGCACTTAAGTGGAAATGATCGACTCATCCCACAATTCTCAAATATTTATTTAGCAATCACTTTAGACTAATAATAGTTAATTTAAATACTTATGTAGTTGGACAACATACAACATGCAAATATTTATTTGTATTCCTCTCATTCACACACAGTGATTAATTGCTCACAAACGCACGACTAATTGATCTCTTAGTGCAATATGATATCTCATTGATAAATTATTTATTTTACAATTTTTAAATACTTTTACACATGTGCAATAACCCCACAGTAGCGTTTTCACACGAACGAAAAAGTCTAATCATAATTAAGTCTTAATACCTAGTTAGTTATTATAAGTCATAGAACTCTTAAAAACTATTTAGACATTAACATTGATGTAACGTACTAATAAGTTATTAATAATATGGGCATAGTGGTGAATAAATATATTTATTAAACCGAATGAATGGATTGACCTTAATTAATGGCTTGATTATTGATAGTGATTGATTACACACCTATTCATAGACCGTCCAAATGAGGATTCATATTATTCACACATAATGAATAATTGAATGAAAGGAACTCTTTCACATTTGCTTCTTTTGACTAACCAAAATGCTCTGACTCAAAAAGTTACACCTAATTTATCTCGGATTCAATGATGAACCCAACCCAACTAACTCTTTAGCGCATTTAGAAAAAAATAGTTCAACAATGTAGTTCATTCGTGAGATGACGAGACTAACGTAGATTTTTGTTTGACTCCACAGTAGGACAGACTTGACGAACGGACGGACTTCCGTAGACTATTTAAGTACCGGTAGACAACATCGTCGCCTCCATAAATGGGAGAAATCATCCGAAGAGCTCTCGGTGGAAGGAGACGACGAGAACGGACGACCGCTGGTCCAGTCCTTGTCCGCCATGGCCTCCCACCTCCTGGACACGGGAAACAAGAACGACGAGGCGCTGGACAGCTCCTCAGAGAAGGACATCTACCTGATGGGGGGCGCTAACGGGGTTGGGGAAGTCGAGGGCGTGAACAGGGAGAAGGACACTTCGGAGGACGACACGGGCAGCGAGGAGGACGACCTACCCGCGGCGAATCCCACAGTTGAGACCAAAACCACGTCCATGTCCGTAGGCCCTACTTGGCACGACGGGGTAGCGGAGGTGGAAAAACGTCCCACCAAAGAACCCCAAACAACTCCTAAAGGATTGACGACGTGGAGCGCCGTCGGCGGTGCCAGCGCCAGCCAACAATCCCAGGCTTTTTCTAACAAAGGCACGAGTTCGAAGATCCCTTTGGATTATACCATCTCGAGTATGATTTCCTTCTCAAGTCTCCCCACGAGCACCCCACGTCTCGTCACGACCGTGGACATGGGAAGAGAAGACTCCACCACGGACTCTTCGCGCTTAACCCCTCAGACCATCAATCCCTTGAAGAAGAAGCACCTTAAAGGGAAGAAACCACCATTAAAACACGTCAAGCCCCATTTGGAAGAGCTCACCGCCACATTCATTGACTCCGATGACACTCATAACATTTACCAATTAAAGCCAATCTCTGAGATCGAGACCAAGTCGCAAGATGACAAGGATAATAGCTTTACCAAGAAGCCCATGTGGCCATTCCAATCCCCATCCCCCACCAGACGAACGAGCTACACGACCAAAAAACCCGCATTTACCAGAATCACAAACACAAATCGCCCAAAGAACCCTTATTTGAAAAAGACCCAAGCTCCGATTCTCTCCCTTACAACTCCAACGACCACGACGCCGGCCACCACCACAGTTTATTATAGGAATCCTGCCATAATTAATTCCTTCCCTATTTCTTTCACCAACATCCCATTTTTCGATTACATTCGGTCCCAGATCATTCCGCGAATCGGCTTGAGCCTCATTTCCTTCATGGCCACCTCCCCACTGCTCTTGTCCATGTTGGGAGCTGCTGGGGCAGGGAGGAAAAAACGAGACGTGCCTTCCACCATTAGGGATGTAAATGGGAAATTAGTAGTACAAAATTTGCGATTTAAGAATAAATGGGAGGAGATTGCCAAGGCTGAGAAAAAGCACGGTTTCAAAAATCAGGGTAAGGACGGAAAGAAAAAGTATTCCCCATTTGTCGAGGCTCTCGTCAAGCTCTTCAACCCGACGTCTCAGCCAGAGAAGACCAATCATAAAAAGAATAAGGGAACGTAGGTCAATGAAAAGTAAACCCGAAGCCCAGTTTTGCTAATTAAATAAACTTTGATACACTTCCAATTTTTAATTCCAGTTTAAATACATACTTTTATTCTATTATAAAAATACATGATGAATAGACTTCAAACACGATGACACAACAAAATGGATAATGAAAGATACAGGATTGAATTTGAGGTATTCATCTTTGGATTTCATTTCATGACATTCTTAACTGTGCCACATTCAATTACAAACATGACTCATCTCTTTTTCTACCCTTTCTATCAATACACACAATCTCAATTTAAGAAAGATGAGAAAAAAGTGTAAAAGTTTAAACTAATAAGCTTGTCTTACATGCTTCACACTGTGACCGACACATAATAGGGAAGTAAATGAAGATTCCAAGAGAAGAACCATATACTCATTTTTTCACATTGTTTTAAAGTTTTTTTTAGTATTAGGTATACGATCTGTGTTGTCACTTGTTATAATATATTGTCTTCTTATTGAGTCCCTATTTGAAACCTCGATGACACTATGATGAATTTCACTTATTCGGACGTTCAGCGTAAATCAATGTCACTCTTTCCTCTAACGAACTTATGTTTTTTTTTTAATGAATTGGATCTTTTAACATCGTTTTTACATTAATTTCTTATTTATAAATTATAATCCTTTTATTTATTTTAAAATTTAAAAATAGTAAAATAATAACAATAAATTTTGTTTAATTAGTCAATGTCCATTTTTATTGGCATTGGCAGTATTTTAAAGTCTTTACTGTAAAAAAAAATTGTTAAGATGTTGGAAAGAATTAAAAATCTGTAAAATCAAACATAAAGCTTTATAATGTTCAAGTTAAATGAAAGTGAAATTATATCGATATAATTTTAGATATATTTATGAGTTTAGCCATTATCTGAAACCTAAAAATAAGTGACTTTGGACATGAACCTATCTCCATTACTTGAACATGTAAATTACTGGTATATGTTAACCACAAGAATGAAGAGTTTATAAGTTATTTTAATTGTAGAGAAAATCTCGTAATCTACAAAAAATTAATTATGCTGATAATTTGTATTTCTGCAGTTTTTAAGCATTTCATTTTAATTTATTTGGTGTGCGTTCAATTGTGTGTGATTCTTTAATTTAATTGTGTATATAACGGAATATTTAAATGTAAGTCAATTGCTAATTTAATGCTAAATTAATTTATATCCTTTTAAAAAGGAAAAAGAGACGACAGAGGCATCGACTCTTTCACTAAAATAATGAACATTTAAATTTTAATGTCAATTTGTTAACATTAACGATTTTCAGACATTCCATTGACCATTGAAATAGACAATTTTACATTTTTATCACAAAAGTATTATTTATTTGTTTTTGATTATTTGTTAATGATTCTTAAACTAATAAAAACAAAAATAAATATATATTTTTTATTATTTGCATACTTTTTAATTTAATAAAAATAATATTTGAAAATCTTTTAAGGCAGTTATCATTAATTTTATTTCATTCATTATTAACAATTTAATATTGAAATATTTAGTTATATGCATGTTAGCAAAGCATCAATATTCTAAATTGTCCAATGGTCGTAAATGCTTTATCATCAAAGCTATAACTGATATGAAGACAGTTAGATTATCGTAGGGCGCTTTCAAAGAATTTACTTTGTTTGTGACTTTTAATTTGCAAGACTTAAAAATAGACTTGACATTAGTACAATTGAATATTACGGTATTCTTCTATTTGTAAAGCCATTATTAAAGATAAATTATAATTCCATTTATCGACATTCGGTAACACAAAAAATGTTATAGTCTGTCATTTAGACAAAAGTAGGATGACAAATTCAGGCAAATTCACCTTTGAAGAATTGGTAACCTCAGATGATAAATTAAGAAACTTTCAACGTCATCAAATCTATAAAAATAATCACAAAGGGTGACTTAATATGGAAAAATAGGGTAAAAAATCTTAATGAATTAACATTCTAATAATACATACCTATTTGACTTTTATGAGTGCCATTAAAAAGAATTGAGATCAATTTTATTGATGACGAATTAGAGTTCATATTGTGAAATTGTGATTATTAATTACTAATCGCCATTAGACAATAAAGACAATAATTCAGTGCGACAACTTACATAAATTAACTAGGTTAAATGAAATCCTATTTGGTTTTGTTTTAATAGTTATTTATTATTAAATATCATTCATTAAAATCTTTACATTAGTGCTTGCTTACATTGACTTCTTCATTGACATTTAATGAATAATCAAAGGGAAATTGTAAGTTCAAAATTTTCTTTTTACGAAACGCTGCACAAAATTAAAAACTCATTAGCATTTGTTAAAATTAGGTATATGCTTCATAAGCTATAATCATGATAACAATTAACATGAGATTAAACATATGCATGCGGTTCAAAAAGTATATAAAAGTTTACAATGCTCGCTACTATCTTAACATTTTGCAATTGCTACTGCAAACTACAAATTATTACATAAGTAAAGTACATTACAGAGGTACAAAAGACGCCATATAGTCAAAATCATATGCCTTCATGCCAAAAGGAATATATGAAAGTCGTGTAATTCATTCGTGCAAAATTATGGGGATGTTGTAAAAAAAAACTCCTTCCCCACACACTCCTCGACCATTATTCTTTTTTTAAATGAAATCCTACTTACCCCCCTTAATTCTTTCATTTGGAAGTTTGAGTTGCCTTCCTTGAATTGTTCATAAGATGAGCATAATGACTGGATTGTATTTGATAGTGCAATGCCCTGAACATTCTCCATGAGCTCAGTCAGACTTAAGCATGATTATGTAGAGAAGTCAACGAATTGGGAATGGGAAGACGCAGAAAAATTCATCTCCTCTCGCACTTTTGGGGAGATCCTCATCAGAGACGAGACAACCAGGTGATAATTCTTGAATAATAGGGGAGAATTTGAGAAGAGTGAAGCAGAGAGAAAAGCCCTTAACCAGTCATTGTCTTCACCCCAAATCCCCTTTGATTTGAAAGGTGAGAAAAATCAGCCAAGCTACAACAGTTGGGATGAGAATAGACAGAAGGGAGCATCTCGTAATCGAATCCTACTTACATAAAACCATTACATTTACTTACAACAAGATTAATCTATTCTCTTTGAGTTGAATCCTTCCGCACTATTAAAGGTGCTTTCATTTGATCGATTTGAGGTCTCGTTCCTTGGAACATTCGTTCCGTACGAATTACATTTGACAAAATGTTAAAAAATTGTATGAGCAAATAGTCAGAGTAGGCGCGATCAATTACGGTGATTTGCCCAACTCATCAATTTTTGATGAAAAATTGCAAGGTGCTAACGCTGATAGCAAACATTTGTCAAAAGTCAAAACATTTTGTGGAAGTTGTAAACTATTTTTATCCTTCTTTATTGTTCTGCTATCAAGATAAAAATTTGAATTAGCACTTCTAAGGACTCCCTTCCTCTTTGAAGTACTGAAAGCTGATTAGAGAGAACTCGAGGGAAAATTCCGTCCTAATTGATCCAATCAAAGATTTAAATGATTTCATTCGTTTTGCTATGGACATCTTCACATGAGTTTTTCTTCTATTGAAGCCGATGGAATTGAGAGTCGACATGAAATTTATTATGACGGTTGCCACTCTCATCCTCTTCACTGGGGGTCCAAAATCTTCGCTCTCATTCCCCACTGGTAAGATTTTCATATTAATTTTAATCTCCTTCTTAATTGCAGACCTATTTTCATTAAATTGGCACATTCTAATAATATTTTGCATCCAACCCATTTTCTAATCATAAGTGTGTTAAAATAATATTTAGCCGAGAAAGTTTTAAATGCCAAAGGAGCTGTTTTTATTCTTAGTGATGTATCATAGAATGCATAAATGTAATATTTTTTTAATAAATCGTGTTTGGAGTCAAAATTCTAATTTAAATATAAATGGTATTCAAAATTACTAAAAATACCTAATATATTTTCAAAAAAATCAAAATTTTTATTGTCAAATTAAAGATTATACGTAATATTTCAAACATAAAGGATGAATAAGATTAGATTTCGCTATTTTGTGTTAAATGCCCTATTTTGCAAGTAGATATCTTTGACTTTGAACTGTTAACTCAACTACTTAATTATCTAATAAAAGTCTTTATTTGATTTCATGAAGAATATAGTCAAACAGCGGCGACAACAATGGAAACAGCGACAGAGCTGTCTTCTCTCGAAATGCAAGACTTTTCATCAACTCCAAATAGCCCCACGAGCTCGAATGATCTACTTGTGGAGGAAACGACCGTGACGACTCCAAGACCAAAGGACGAGGACGGGGGAGAAGAAGAAGAGATCACAATGGCCATCGCATCCAAGAGCCAAGAAGAAGTATTACATGAACTTCAGGATCTCTGGCATTTCTCGGAAGAATTGAACGACACGAACACTGCCCTCAAATCCTCCCTCTTCTCCATTGTGCACCTGGCCTATGCGAGGGTATACACAGAGCCAGACGAGACTCTGTACAAGTTGAAAAATCTGCTCAAGCTGCTCAAGACGCGCCTCAGTGGAGAAAGTGCCAGGAGACACAAAAGGAGCTTGGTTGGGGCAGGTGTGGTGGAAAACATCATTTTGTCTTCCGGTGAAGAGATCAATTCCATCGACTCGGAAGGGTTGAAGGACAAAGTGGGGAGTGGGGCTCCGAGCGAAGCAGTGGTCCAGAAAATCCTCAACGTGAAGGATCGTTTACCTGGGAAGGAGGAGTTTGCCTATCTAAATATCCTCACTTCCAAAAGCCCAGTAAGAACGACGGTGAGACCAAGTGCGGACGATCCACTCAATGATAATGAGGGTATTAGTACTCTTGCGGAGGGGAAGCCGATGACCGGCGTAACCGCGGATCAAATTGCGAATGCCATTCTCAAGCTCTTGTACCCGGCATTGAAGAATGCCTCATCATCTCTCAACCTTAATTTCAGTTCCATATTTAATAATGCGAGCCGACCCGTTCCGCTCACCACCACGACGACACCCCCAACAATAGACGCTAATCAGGAGACATTGCCCATTTTTAACTTTTCCGCCTCCAATTTACACCCTGCTCAATTAATTATCCAGAGTTTACTCACAGAGCTAATAGGCACTACAGTTTCTCCCATCCCAAATCCCCATCAAACACAAAATCCCTTTCTTTATATCAAAAATGAGAATTTAGATAGACTTGAAGATGCAAACTCAGTTATGAATAACAACATGACCAATTTGCCCATTTCCGTCCCAGTGCCTACAATTTACTCTGATCTCATCTCAACGACCAAATTGCCTGCTCATCTCCAATGGATGAGAACGACAACAGAGAAAGAACCCTCAACGATCATTGATTACGTGATTGAGGAGTTGGATGACGAAGAGATCCAAACGACGACTCCCTTCATCCCTACGTCACATTTTCAATCAGTGATGGATGAACTCGCCGAGGCTGATTTGAGCCCTGTTGTAATAGTAGATGAGACGATTGCCGGCATCTCAGGATTCATCTCTTCTTTTAACATGCTCTCTTTCGCGACCAAGCTGATTCTCCTCTTTGCTCTTTCAATCGGAGTGTTGAGCATCATCTTGGGGGTTTACTCCTTTGCACCGCCACTCACGGCCGTTGGGGTTTTGGGGATTATCATCCCGATTGCTCTTCTCTTTTTACTCCAATCTCAAAATAAGAAGGCGAAGGCAAAGATTGGGAAAAATGAACGAAAGAATGACGAGGAACTCATTCAACTCCTTGATCTCATTTTCAAATCTATAGACAAATATACTGCCATGCATCATTCAATTCAAACATGACAATCTTACTTGCTAACAATAAATAGTCTAATTACCAAAAATGACAGCTACATACTTAAATGTAATGCTTACTTATATTATAATTCTTAACGATACAAATACTGACTTTGAAGCTTATTGAAACAAAATATTATAAATCAACACATTTTTTTTGTAATTTACTAAAATAAACCTTAAAGAGTTAGATGATAATAAATAATGACAGGATAATTAATGTATTTTGAGATTAATTAATTATCAATGATAGCTTTATATTTACTTTTACTCATAATATGTTTATGGAGAATGAAACTTACCGAAATCCAAATCTTTATGCTTGTGATTTCACTAATTAATGTACTTATTTATTAAAGTTTAAAGTTAAGATATAGATAATAATTTGGTAAACGGATACTGTGAATATTACGTGTGGGTTTGATGTAAGGTTTGACATGGGGAAAATCAAAAATAATTTTCAAATATTAAATAAAGAATGAGGGGAATTGCCTTAAATAAAAAAATCATTAAATTTTTGCATATTCACATCTATTGTAAATATTCTTATATTCGTAATACTAGATATGAGATTGTCCATTATTATATATCTACAGTCTATCGACATCTCTCATTCTCACTTAAGGAATTAAATTAATCATAAAATGGATATAAATTGTCTGTAAGGGTGTAATACCATAAACCGGACATTTGAATAAATACCATTTCATTCATTCAAAATGGATATAAATTATGAATTCAATGAACAATAAATAAACAATTTAGCAATTTTAGTAAGTAAAATAATTTATTTTTTATTTTCTGTCATTCTCTCTTTCTGTCAACTTCTTACTTTACTAATTATTTTGAGGCAGGATATTAATCACCATTTAAATATCGTTAAAATTGAAATTAATATTTATAAATTATTTGATCATGAAATTCAGGGATGCTGTTAAAAATAATTAACAAAATAATAGTATCTCCGTTAAATTTAACTATATAATTATTTACTACATTATTTTATTTTTACACTAATAAATCTATGATAAATGAATAAATAACAAAGAAGAGTTTATAGCATTAACTTAAAATAAATACGAAGTTATGTTAAACTCTAAACTCATTAATACGTTATATATTATGATTTAGGATATTTAGTATTTTTGAATATTTTTGTAGCGAATTTGAATTATCTATAAATTCTAAACTCATATTATTCTTGTACATTATAACATGTAAAAGTGCAATTCAAAGCATAGGTACCTATTTATAAATTTTTAAAAACAAAATTCATATAACCATACAAGTATTTAAAATTAAATGTTCAATCATTTGTTTAAATGCATAATCGGGAATTGAACTTAGTACAAACAGGCTAAAATACTTTTTTGATAATAATTATCCTTAATAATCTGAATAATATTGAAAACAACGCTATTAATATTTACATATTTCATATTAATGTTTTATACTGAAATAGTGAGATTGTTAAAAATTGATCTAAATGGGTACTAGAAAGGTGAGTAAATTGATCATAACTTCTTCTAAAATTAAAAGTATCTCTTCCAACAACTGCAATTAGCAATAGCTGCGAGCTCCAGAAGCCAGTGGGTGAAAAAGTAGGCTTTCATTACAGCCACCTTTGCAGCATCATTATTCCCTTGGGCGTGGTTAACAAACCTTAATAAAACAAGAATGATTTTTAGTTCTTCATCATTATTCTTTATCATTCAAGAACATCACATGACGTAATATTGAAGAATTTCAATTTATTATAATTTTTCTCAAGTTATTCGTTGTAATAAGGTGTAAGAAATCTCAAATGTTCTCACTTGTAGTTATAACCGCCGATGGACTGTAAACCTTCATTGCAAGTGGTGTCAGCCGCATTGGTATTGCTCCTTCCAACTGAAGAAAAAGATGAGTAGTTTCGTCTCTGAAATACTGATTGAATGGCTCCTGTCATTTTCTTAATGTTTCCAGTTATTGCTTCATTTAAAGACTGTGGAGAGCTGGCGGAGTCAAAGGATAAGGAATTTCTTCCTTCGCCCTCTTTGTTCAAAGAGGCCCAGGTGGATTGGACAAATTCATGAGGAAGATTCCGCAGTAGACTATCCAACTCTCCGCGAATTCTATTGAGCAGCGAAGCTAAACTAATGTAGGACGGTTGTAAAATGAGTGAAGGGTCAAGCAAGAGCGAGTGAAGGAGAGGAATTCGACTTGAAGCCATGGTGGAGAAAATCTCAGTGACCATTAAAAGGATTTCTGGCTTCTGCTTGGACCAATTCCCCAACAACTCCATGAGGTTATCAAGGAAAGAACCAAAAGATCCCTTGTTCGTCGAAGGACTCTTTGAGGTTGAAGGCGTCTCGAGACTCGAATAGCCTTCACTTGTAGTAATGGATTCCCTTCTCGTCGAATGGAATTCACTTCTACTTCCAGGTGATCTTAAGTCTTCTTGGCTTGGGTCGAGAGAAATGTTGATGAACTGTGGTTGACTGCTCGAGCGCACAATGTCACCATCACCTTCTTCCCCAATTCGCTCTTCTGTATTTGTACTCAGGTTGTCTTTGTTTGGAGGCGTCTCATTCTCTAAAGTTACATACCCCATGTCTGTTTTCCCATTAGAAATAATGTGATCGTTGGGCAGAGGAGCGTCAGTCCCGTCGTATTTTAGACTCCATTGAGGAAATGTCGTGTTAAGGTTTTCTTTGGTGAGTTCGGAAGAATTCCTGAAAATGGCATCTATTGAGGCCCATCGTCTCAATTCGTTTGACACGTAATGGCCATACTCCTCGGTGAGCATTTTCTTGGAGTCTGGTCCCAAGGCCTCGATCACGGCCGCTGGGACAAAAGTTAAAAATCGGATAGAAGATTCGCGAAAGTCAATATCCTGGACTTGATTGTTCCGCTGAGAAACCATGAGATGATTTTGAGGAAGGATATATTGAAGAATGAGAGAGTGCCAGATGTCTTCACAATAAAATTCTAATAATACATTGAATAAACTCAAAGTCGAAACTGTCACCTAAACAAAGAGTCAATAATTAGAATACCTAGTAAAACTGAACATTTACAAGTGTTTTTATGAAAGTTACTAAAATTATTATATGTATGTAAGATAGAAATGAGTAAATAAATGAATCTTACAGAAGTCTGAACATGATTCATTCGCTGTATAAAAGTTGGCAGTAATTCGGGGATGATAAATTCGACAAGGCTTTTGATGAGAAGAGGATGCGTGAGAGATTCACAAATGATTTGTAAATAATAAGTTACGATCCCGATTTCTTCAAATAAGCTCTAAATATTTAATGAATGAAATATTATTTACTTATTCATTTTAAAGTTAATTAGGATATTTTGGATTACTTTGTTATTAACATCGAACATGCGAAATAAAATCAAGATCAAATAAATAATAGTTAAAAAGTAAAAAATTAGCATATTTAACAAAATAAGTAAATAATATATTTATTTCATGCTATTAAAAGCGTTAAAAGAACGAGCAATTAAAAGAGGAAACAAGAATTATTTATTTTTAAATCTTAATAAAGTCTTAAATTCATAAGGAAATTCTCGAGGTTAAAGACCATACAATAAGAATAGGTGAAGAATGATCAACATCTACTGACCGTGACGAAATGCTGTCTCTGTAATGTTTGAAAGCTACGGCTTCCTTCATCCTAAATCCCAATTGACCATTATATTTAAAAGTTCGTGGTCGAGTTTTGATGAACAATATAATTATAAAGTAAGAATGAAGAGTGTAAATTATAAAAAATTACTAATCATCAGTACATTTAAATGATGAATTTACAAAACTTACGCAAACAGGGTTTCAATTGAACAAACAATTAACATTTCATACATGACAAAGGAGTTGTTAAAAAAACACTGAGAATTTAACGAGACTGTTTTTGTCATACCTGAGTCAATGCCGGTTTTATTACTGTTTCCAAAAATGCACTGGAGAAGCAATTTGCGATTAAAGAAACGAAAGTCTTTGGTGCAGCGTGAGTCACCCTGTCTACAAATTGTAATTGCTGGGCGAAAGTAATAAGTTGTTCCGAAGATCCTTGAGAAAATGTTGGCAGTTGGGCGAAACAGGCAGAAAGTCCACTGATCAAAACATTCTAGAAAATAAAAAAGAACAACTCATGAATAATTTATATACCAAAAATGCCAATATATGCCAAAAGTATCGTACATTTTAGATAGAAATTCTTTAAATAAATAGATAGCGGAATATACGGTTTGATACTTATTAAATATTAATGATGTTATAAAATGAATGAGACTTTACTGTAAGTTCAAGGCCTGTTTCTTGAGTGAAGCTTCGCTCGATTTCCTCCACTTGGCAGGATAGTTCGAGCAAGAATAAAAAGGATTGTCTCGCCTTTTCTCTATTCGTCTCATGGGAGCTGAGACAATACTCGAGAAGGAGACTAGCAAGCGAAGAGGCACCATCAAAACCTAACATTGGATTTGCTAATTCGTTTTCCTTTTTCAAGTAGCCCAGAAGTTCCCAATCCTTCGAAGCTAATTCGCAGAGAGAATAAAGCATTTGCACGAGCTCAATTTCAACTTCTGGATCAAGTTCCATTCCTGAACAAATAAAAATGTTATTGCTTCATGTCAATCAAACATCAATCAAATCCTACTAATTTACACAAAAATAGGATTATAAATAGGATTGTGCATTATAAACACTTGAATTAGCTAGAGAGAATGAGATGAATTGAAGAAGTAGGAACAATTATGTCGAGTCTTACCATTATAGTGTTAATATTTTGAAGAGCTTACCTCTAATTTTGAGAAAATGAAGCCAACCGATAACTGTTTCAGAACATTTGTTCTGAATCCAAAAGACTTTGCAAGCATCTCCTTTAGATTCTTGAATGTAACTAATCATTTTGTTCAAGTATGAAGTTACCGTTAAGCACAATTCAGAATCATATTCAGAACATTGCTATAACACACACAAACAATATGAATCATAGAATTAAATCAATTTCTTCAATTTCCAAAATGCAATTAAGTTTACATGCTCAATTGATCTTCAAGTTCATTACCTGGTGTTTTTCGATAATGCTAAAGACATGCTTCCAGTGATTTTCGAAAACAGCCAAAGTTGTTCCGGGCTGTTCTTTCCTCTTCTCCATTAATGAAGTATTCTTGAACCAATTCATCATTAAAGTACAAAAATCCTGAGAGTAAAATGAAATCATTGGAACTCGCATAAATATTTATTGACATTAGGTAATAGGAATAATAATAATATGGGTTATCTAGTTATCATTATCAATTACTGTTTACCTTCGACGCGTATTTTTAAATGTCAAAATCCAAATGAAGATGAACCCCTTCTAATAACTCCACTTTAAATGAAGAATTGAATACATTCATGTTGATATTTTGTCGGGTTAGATAAGGGTTTTCTTTATATAAATACTGTCTCAATCAATGACCAATATTTACGTGTGTATTAATGCCTATTTAGCTTAATTGTTCGGAGGGAGTATAAAAGTAGGACTGAGTTTGAAGTCTTGCAAGTTTGTGCAAAGTGAGACAAGCTGTTTGTCTTTGTGAATTCGCGCTATCTCAGACATGAGCGAAAGGGAAAGTGAAGTTAACCTTCTGTTGCTCACTCTTCCACTTCCTATTAAACCTCTCTTGAGTGTTTAAGTCTATAACTTCCTAATATTATAACAAACTAGATTATATCCTTTGAAAAGATCTGTTCACTCAATGCTAACAGGAAAGAATTTTTCGCAACTCCACATTCCTCCAATACTGTGTTTTGTTTGTCCTCTCTAATTTCAAGAAAAGAACCATATGATCTCCAACTCTAGAATAACTAAGAATTCAGAATCTTTCAAGATGTCAAACTGAAGGTTTCTTGTTTATAATTAAATCTTGTGGATTTTTCATTTTAAAAAGATAATATATAGTATTTGATCCCTTCGCAAATAATACAACCTAATTTCCTAAAATTCATTTTGTTCGACTTTATTGTTTATGCAAATTGTTTGATGATTGTTTATATTTACAGGAAACCAATTTTCTTGTTCTGTGAATGGATTAAAGATCAACTAGGCAATCTCTAACCTAGCCTGTTATCAATTCAAACGAATTATTAAGCTCTCAAAAGTTTGTGGATGAATTACTAAATTGATAAATTCAGTTTTTATGTTAACTCAACGAAAAATGGGCAGAAGTTGGACTTGGTGGTTTTTCATTGTATCTTCGGTTCTTGGAATCTATTTTGGAATAACCATCTTCTTCGTATTCTCATTTTACTACGGAAATACTCATGCTGGAACTTGGGGGCTATTCTCAGGTAATTATCAATACTTTAAATACATATTTTGGCTATATGGGATTTTAACAAAATACTATATTCTAAATCTGAAAAGCTTCCTTTTTTTATAAAAAAATACTGTTTGGTTATATAAAAATGACATTATCGTGACATGAATAACATTAAATATCCAATTTCAGCAATGTTTGCTGCTATTTGTCTCCATCTGAAATTGTTACACTCGAATAACCGATTGCAAAATTGGTATACGGCTGGGCATTTGACAGCAACGGCAGCATCCGCATTTATCTGCTTTTGTATATCTCTTGGATTCACTTCTTGGTACATCATCTACTCGTCTTATCATCACATTCGTAAGTCAGCTTGTGATTTTAGTCATTAGCGTAATCTTTCATTTATTTTTTATTTGACATTTCTAAAACTAAATGTTTTCACTTTTCAGCAATAATGCCAGTGAGGACAAGTTTTATTCTAGCAGCTGTTTGGGCTGGCATGTGTGCCAAATGGTCATTTACAGGTAAAATCGCTATTTAATTAACCTTCCATTCTCATTATATTTAAAGTTTTATTTATAAAAAGTAATTTGATTTTATTATTTCAGTGTTTATCTTGAGTTATCGTTACGCCAGACTTATTCGATATTCAACTCCATTCCTCATTACTCAAGAGAATGCTTAATTTTCATCGCTGTATTCAATTCAACTGTTAAAACAATTCGTAGAATACCTTCAAGTGATAACCGTTATAAGATATATATAATTTTATATAATTTATACGCATAAATCAAATCAATGAAAGAGTAGATATTTGGTACTTGTATCTACTTAATAACCATATTTAATGTATATAAAACTGTGCAAAATAACGTTTTAATATACATTGTTTTAATAAACAAATCAACATTTAACATTAAGTCGATAGCCCACAATCATCACATTTATGATAAGCTTAATGTTCAAAATTTATAAAGATCTACTAAATATTAATTTAAGCTATTTGTAATTAAGTACATTTCTCACTGCAGATAGTTTTTTAGATAGGTATTCACGTTCGCGGTAGAGAATTAGCTTGTGCTAATTAGTATTTTATTGGTAGTAATTGCTCGTTTTAAATTATTATTAAGTAATTAAATACGAAATGTAAGTACTAGCTTTTATTTAAGGCAACAACGTTTATATTACCTCAAGCCTAAATACTCGCATTGCGAATAATATTAATTACCTTTTTGAAGGTTGTTAGATCTATGTAATATTATATCTTGAGTTTGTTAAGATATTGCATTCTCTTGTAATATAAAGGTATAATCTCATTTAGAATTTATTAGTTTCAATTATTTTTTATAATTTTAATAGCATAAAATGTTATTTAAAAAATGAATCTTATTGGTTTAGAGCATAGATGATTGAAATGAATTCTACCTAATTAATTAGATGTATTTCTATACAAATAAATACCTAATCAGTCAGTTCAGTCAATGTTCATAGATCTTGGAGTTCAACAAATCTCATAAAATAAAAATTACTTTCAAAGTATTGAAAATGATTTTTCATTTCGTCATCCAAATCCAACTCATAACACGAGAATCAATGCTTTTATGTGTATGCTTTCATTATTTAAATTTAAATTCCCATTTCAAAACAGAATTGTATTTATGATTAAGGGTAAGCTTGGAGCTTAGCTTTTATTTATTTTTATTTTTTTTATTTGAAATGTAGAAGCGAACACAATCAAGATTGGTACATTAGGTATCAAGCAATTATTAAACACAGCATAACGAGATCAATGATAAATAATACTTAATAAGCCAATATTGTATACATTAAAGTAATAATATCCATCACCTAAATCTTTTATATAAGTCTTGAAAGTTTAGTTTAAAAAAAATTGAAAATCAAGCATTTCAACATGAGGTCACACCACAAAACAATTTGTATTGTATACTTGAATAACTATGTAACTATAAGTTAAAAATTCTTTTTTTCATTTTGTGTAATCCCACGATGAACCATTGATCTATGGACCTGAAAGAAACAAGAACTTATGAAGAAATGCTTAATTTTATATTTTTCATTATATAATTTCATTCTTAAATATTTTAGTATATTTATAAAATGGCTGTCAGCGAAAATTACCTTTAAGCTGTTTTTGTTTTTATAAACCTTTCCACAATAGGGGCATACAACAGGAAGTTCAGTATTGGCAAAAAGAACAGGAGTATTTGGTAAAATATGAGCAGCAGGAGTGAATTGATACCCATAGTCTAAAAAAGGTAAAAATAATAAAAATAAGATGCTATATAAAAAATAAAAGTATTTAGGTATATTCTTTATACGTATTTATTCCTAAATTGGTATTACTTCATACATTTGTATAGTTAGTGGATAATCATGAAATGTTATTTTAATATAAACAATTACTGAATTCTTTGTTGTTTGCGTCTTCCATCATTTCATTTTCTTCGTTATGTTCAGTCTGATTAGAAAAGCTTTGGTCTTCATTCTGGTTCCGACCATCATTTGATTTTTCCACCGGGTCGTCAGGAGTCAAAAGAGAACGAATGTTACGAAGTTTAATAGCGAAGTCTATTCCACAGCAATGTATAAAATATAAAAAAAAGTTTATGAAAAAGAGCCAAGAAATGCATGTTAATGATTTTTACATTTTATTTCAACTCCAATTTTGGTTTAATTCCATTATTATTAATTGTCTCTAAACTAAATGTTACATGACTTGATTAGGAACTTATTTTATTAAATTGTCAAGAACAATTCACTATCAGACTTATTGTTAGCCACGCCACAAAATGATTTTTGAACTATTTCATTGCATAATTACATGTGTATTTTTATACACTTTATTAAAGTCCTAATAATTATTTGAGATGATTAGTTTCGGGGTATTTACAAATAGTTTTGGCTATTTATTCTACAATGTTTAACTAACGGCAAATTATTGACATCGTTCTTAACTAGGTATTTGTATTTGCTCTTTGTTCAAATTAATATAAAAGAGGAAGTCATTTTTTACAAAAAGGAACTATTAAATTAATATTTAAGGAATGGTTTTTATTCTTGTTGACCCTGAAAATCACTGTGTTGCTTTCTTTGATGCGTGTGGAGATGGTTCAAGCTTCTGTAGAGAGATTTACAAATCCCACACCTCCATAACTTTACGCCAGTTTCTAACAATTGTTCTGTGTGAAGAGAGCTTATGTGGCGACTTAAGTTTGACCTGTAAAATATTCCTCCACAATATTTGCATTTTCGGTATTTTTGGCCTTTTTTCTTTTTAGAGAGGAGACTCTGTTTCCTTTTGACTGTAAAATAAGAAGAGATTGAAATTGAGACTACTTAGAGATGCATAGAATGCTACATGATAAAAATTCGTTTGACTATTATTCGTATTTCATAAAGTTAAATATTTGTCTGTTTTATTCAAAAATTTAATTCATTCTAAAGCTAAACATTACTTTTAAGAGATACATAAATTTATCAAAATTATGACGACAGCTTAATGAGATTTAATTACAACCTTGCTAACTTGTAATTACATTTATATTTAAGTAATCACCGTCTTGAATCAAAATATGGTATTAGGTATGGTGGTGAAAGGAATCCTTAAAAGTCTTTGGAATTTGAAATTAAAACAAATACATAAAGTATATACTTGAATCCAATATTGAAGTTGGTTAGTAATGTAATGAATCATTACTAATGATTAATAAAACAATATAATACATGCAATTAAAATGATGATTTTCAGATTTTAAGCAATCAGCATAAAATAATGTATCTAACATTCAGTATTTAAAGGGTAATAAATACAATTGTCAGATTATTTAAAATTGTACAGGGTGTTTAGGATAAGGCAGTACAACTTTGAGCTTAAATATCTCTAAAATTAATTAACCTAGGATTTTTTAGTTTGGTCCATACAATGAGGTATATAA
>VJMY01000869.1:0-28094 GCA_009869795.1 Neelides sp. FZ-2019
TGTGCTGGAGTCTTATCATGATTACATATTTGCACATAAATCAATTCTATGAACTGTGCTATTTATATTAGGGGAGGGTAGAGACAGTTGGTTAGGAGGGACACTTGTTTCACTTATATTTAACTTCGAAAAACTTCCATCATATTATTGAAATTTTAATTAACGTCTAAATTATAAATTATCGAATTGCCATTTCAAATAAAATTTTTTTCATTTTTGCATTTAAGCCCTGAAGTCAAATTTAGAATATAAAGAAGAATTTCAGTTTTTCTTTATGCACTTAAAATGTGCACACCGAAGAATCGAAGAAGAAGAAAATTCAATATCCACTAAATAAAGCATATTTGGTAGCCCAATTTAGATATTTAAATTGGATTTTTCGGTGTGCACATTTTAAGTATAAAATAAAACTGAATTTCTTACAACATTACGAAAATTTGACTTCATGGCTAAATCTCCCAGGGGGATAGGAGTTCATTTCATATATCTAATGGGACCAGCTATAAAAAAATTGGTTTAAAATTCCGACAATGATATTGAATTTTCATTTTATAAAAATCTAAACTGGTATTTTAACTTTTTAATTTACCCAACAGATAGTCAATTAATTTATGCTATTACTTTAACTAGGATTACTGCCAAAATTCTATCTAAATTAAGAATTTTTATCTCATTTCATAAAGAATTTTACTATAAAAATTGAAATTTTATAAATTCAAAGTTAAATTAATTATTTCCAATTTAAAAATAATTCCTAAAAATCACGATGAAATTTTAAATTATAAAGATTAATTTAAATCAATTTTTTCAAATATAAATTTAAATAATTTTGAAAATATTATAATTTCATCTAGTGAAATTCTATTTGATAAAAAAATTAACAAAGTTAGGCTTCTTGGCAATTATTATCCTGGTAATAATGGTATGTTAGAGAAAATCTTCATCATCGAATATATTGCTTGTTATATTGTATTATGTACACGGTTTTTAAATTTTAGTTTAATAATAAAAGAAGAAATTGAAATTACTAATGCCATTACTAAGAATTTTATAAATAAACATATATATTTAAAAATGAATACAATATATTTAAATGGCCAAGTAATTATATATTATAATATTATATAATATATAAGTATATTCTACTTTAACATAAAACGTTTTGATTTAAATAAAATGCTCTTTTGATATATTCCCTGAGTAGTAAATTTCATAATTTTATATACATTCATTTTCATCACATTGCTTAAATTTTGAGTAGTAAAATGCGAATGTAATAGAATGCGCACCTCTTGGCCTTTATTTTAATCGCCAAATTAAATACATTGCGAGGAATATTGTCCATTTTTCTGACATTGAGGAAAGTCGTCCTTTATCATCAAGAAATGATGTTGTAAAAATGCAGTCCATTATACATTATAAAATATCCTCATGAGTGATACTAGGATTTGAGGATAATCGAGAGGAGAGAGAATAAGAGAACATGAACGATGAACTTGGTCAATATTTAAACATTTAAATAAATGCATCAAAGTGTGCAGATTTGAGCTTCTTAGAACGATTGGGATAGACATTATCTCTTAATTATAAAGTCATTCTAATGGAATTATGAGAAAATGTAAAAACACATTTTTCCAGTCTGGGGCTGCCCTGTTAAAAACCATTTTTAACATTTTTACCAGTCTGTAAAAAACCAGTCATCCCCATCCCTGGGGATATTGTATTGAATGAATAGCTGTCTTTCTTCGCCTTATTGGGCTTCTGTCTTTTCTCAACTCTCATAAGAACCCATGTTAAAAATCAGAATTATAAAATTCCCATAGGTAACATATATGAAGGCGTTAGAACGAAAGTTAGCCCCCTAGGAGGCTAACATAAGCCATTGAAACCAGCCTAATTTTACCCGCCACCCCTACCGTCTCCTGTAAGTTGATGGAATAATATAATAAAATAAATGCACTCCAATCAAGCAATGACAAAAAGCAATATTTACTGAAGTTGAGTTTTTAAGTTTTTACATAATAGGGAAGTTGGAGATTTCTTACTAAATTTTAAGGAATACAGATTATAATATAAAGATAATCGAAATTCGGTCACATAGAGTAAAAATCATTTTTATTAGGAATTTAATGATTAATCCAACCAGACAAACGCATACTAGATATTAATAATATAAATTCAGGGCTAATTGAAATTTTTTAACCTAACATAAATCGCGCGTCTTATAAATGAAAGAATCAATAAATATCGCAAGACCCTAGATACTAATAAGGAGTTAAGCAGTTTTGAGTTCCGAAGATTGAATCCCCCGACTCTCCGACCTGTTCTGTTGATTAATTTTAGGTAACTTAGCTCGATCGATAGCGTTAATCAAACCTATATCAAAACTTTCTTGTTTAATTAATTAAGAAAGTTCAAACTTTAAATTATGGAATCACTATGTAAGTATATTTTCTCTAAAATAAATTTATAATAACTTTTTTTTTATCTAAACTCATTTATTGTCGGTTAATAATAATCACAATTAGATATAATAAATTTCAATTATAAAATGATTTCAGATCCTTCAATTGGTATGGGTAGAGGTTCGAGACCTTTCATTAGACTTAATTTAAATAAGGAAAATCTTAAAGAAACCTTTAACGAGGATGGAAAAGAAACTACAAATGATGCCTTCGAAGACAAGTAATTTTCTAGTTCTTTTTCCATACATATCTATTTTTTTTAAATTTTAAAATTTTGTTTCATAAATAACTTAATAATTTCAATAAATAATTTTAAACTTTTATTATTTTAGACTTGAATTGATTTCAAAACATGAAGATTACTTCAAACAACTGAATCTTTCTGTAACTGATCCTAAAGCATACATTGGAGAAAAAGGAAAAGAGTGTGTTTAAATGTTAAATTAAATTAAAAATCTTGTTCAAACTTATAATTAGAACAGTAAATATTACAAGAACTAATAAATTAAATATTTTCCAGCGTTAATCTGGAATCGAACTTCATAAGAATTAAATTGGAATCAAACAAGAAGATTTTCGAGTATCATGTCACGTTCAAACCTCCAGTGATAGATCGGAAAATTCAACAGAAATGTTTATATCAATTTGAGCCTGTTTTGGGGAAAGTTCGAGCATTTAACAACATGAAACTTTATTTAACAATTTTGCTTGACGAAAAGGTATGATAGAATTAGATTTGATAGATTGAGAATTAGATATGATAGATTTGAATATCATAGTTGACTAATTTAATTTATCATTCATTTTAATTCGTTTGCTTTTCATTTCATGTTAATATAATTTGAGCTTATGTTAAATATCTTTATTAACTTTTTTCCATTCTTAAAGGTTACAACTTTAGTTGGCGTCGATCCTTCTGACAATGAAAAGGAAATTTCTTTGGTCATTCATTCCTTAAGAGAAGTTGAGCTCAAAGACCGTATTCGATTCTTTACGGATTTGTTTGAAAGATTGAAAGACGAACTCAAGTTGGTCAAAATTGGTCAAAAGCATTTTGACGTTTCGAATGCTCACAAAATTAAAGATGAGAGGTAAATTGAAGAGAATTATAATAATTGTGCTATGTGCTGATTTAATCATTCTAAGAGTTGAAATTTGGCCTGGAATTTCAACCAACGTTCAAGTGTACGACGGTGGACTTTTACTCTGCGTTCAAGTGACGGCTAAAGTATTCAGAACAGACAACGTGCTTCAAATTTTGTAATTTCATTTTGAATTTTGTAATTGCATTTTATGAAAATATTAACAATTAGTTTTTACATGCGAGTTTTGATTAAATCAAGGCGAGATTGCAAGACTCTCCACGGGGATCAATACAAGCAAAAGTTTGAAGAACTCATCATTGGGAAATTTGTGATCACTCAACACAACTGCGTTTCTTATCGAGTAGATGACATTCATTGGTCAATGACTCCAAATGCAATTTTTGAATGGAAGGGAAAAGAAGTAATAAAGTTAATTAACATTTCTACTTACAAATTATCAAAAATCAATTTATTTGTATTAAACTTTTCTTTGGTCATATGTTTATTTACCTATTTTATTTAATACTGTAGATGTCATACAAAGAATTTTACAAAGAAAATTACAACTTGGATATTCAAAGCGATAACCAGCCTTTGTTGATCTCTCTGGGAAATAGAAAACCTCGAGCTGAAAATCCGGTAAATAACTTTGATTAACAAGTTTGTGCATTGAATATTTAGTAATGTTTTAAAATTAAATTTTATTCTGCGTTTTATGATTTTTGGTTTAAAGTATTCTCCGATGCAAGTTCTTGCCATGATTCCTGAGATCTGCATTATGTCTGGTCTTTTGGAAGAAGAAATGAGCAATGAAAAGATTTTGAAGGCAATTCGTCGTTTCAAATACATTTCTCCAACCTCGAGTCAATTGAGCGTACATCGCTTCATAGAAAAAATTAATGGTTAGAATTAGAATTAAATATGCATTTTTTAATTTGTGGACATACTAACGATAAATGTAATAAATTCTATATAAAAATCTTTTCATTTTCTTCAATTCTAATTAGCCAATTTTTAAAATGAAATATTTTTTATATTAAAGGAAATTCAAAAATTAAAGAAATGTTGAGCTCTTGGGGTTTGGGACTTGAAAACCATCCGCTTGAATGCAAAGGGCGAATCATTGAGTCACCAAAAATTTTAATAAATCAGCGGAAACTTTTGGAAGATCCCGGTTGTGACTTTACAAAAGAAGTCAATTCAAATTCCTGTCTCGAGCCTGTAAGATATTATTTAAAACTTTTTAAACTAAATGCTCATCATTAAAATTAAAACTTCTTTAATTAGAAGTTAATTTGATTAATAAATATGAAAATGACATTTATAAATTTATTATAATAGTAGTTTAATTTATTATACATACATTTTTTGATTTTAAGGTGGAGATTCGTAGATGGCAAGTTTATTGCACAAAATATGATTTAGAAAAAGTGAAAAGAATGCTGGCAATGTACAAATCCGTTGCGGGTCCAATGGGAATTATTATTCGGTCTGAAGCTGAAATCCTTCTAGTTCCTCATCCAGCGAGGAAACTTTCAATTAAAGACTTTGTTTCCCAAATCAAGAAATTCGCCGATCCATTTGAGGCAATGCAATTTACATCTTTTATTATTAAATTCAGTATTATTTTAAAATCTATTTTTAACCTTACATTTAAGCTATAAAAAGTCAATAAATTAACTTACAGTGAATTAATGTCATTAATTTCAAAGGTCCAATTTATTCTTTGCATCGCTCCTGGCCCTGGAACACGAGATGATTTATATTCCGCCATCAAGAGACTTACAGTCTGCGAACTTGGAATGCCTTCGCAGATCATTCAAATGAAGACGATTTTAGATGAAAAGAAACTTCGCTCTGTCATTCAAAAATTGGCTTTACAAATTAATTGTAAACTTGGAGGAGCAATCTGGAAACTTCATTTATCGTCGGTAAATCTCCATTTTATTCTCTTTAGAATAATGTATTCACTAATTGTATTTATTAATTGAAATGTTATTCTAATCATTTTACATTTTAATATTTTACTTCATAGAGCCAAACAATTCTTTTCATTGGATTCGATGTTCATCATGATCCAAAACAACAACGGGCTTCTGTTTTGGCCATTGTCGGAGCCTTGAATAGCGAAAATACTCGTTTCTTTTCAAAAGTTGCTTTTCAAAGGCCGCACATGGAAATGGGCGAAACAATCAAGAGTCTTTACATCCTCATTTTGAAGGCATTTTATGAGGTATTTTATTAAATAAAATGAAAATATTATTCGAATGAATTTACTTAATTAAATATTTCCTCATTTTATGTTTAATTGATTTGACTTTATAATTGTCTTTTAAGGAAAATGGATGTTGGCCAGATCGCATTATGGTTTACCGAGACGGAATTGGAACGAGACAATTCCAAAGTGCATTAGACGTTGAGATCCCTCAATTAGAGACGGCTTGCTTGGATGTTGGGATGACTCAACTCCCAACGATCTCTTTTCTCGTTGTCCAGAAAAGAATAGTTGAAAGGTTTTTCACTCAAGCTGTAAGTTAAACCTCTTTCTTAAATTACTTGTTAATAATATGTTTAAGTTATTTGATAGTTTAATATATTTGAGAATTTAATTTATTGTCTTAGGCCGATGATAAATATGAGAATCCTGAATGTGGGACAATTCTTGATCATACAATTACCCGGAAGGGACTCTACGACTTTTTTCTGCTTTCACAAAAATATGGAGATGTAATTCATTTCTTTTCTTTAGGCAAAATTTATGATCAATTATTATATTTATTATTATTAATTAATATCATTTACTCTATTGCATTTATTATCTACAAGCACAATTTATATTTTTATACAAGGAAAATAATATTAATTGTTTAAAAAATAGTCTACGGCTGTTCCAACTCACTATGTCGTTTTACATGATACATCTGGATTCCACCCTGACATGATGCAGAAATTTACGTATTCCTTAACCTTCATGTATTACAATTGGTCTGGGCCTGTGAGAGTCCCTGCAGTTTCACAGGTAAAATTCATTTTACCTATTAGCTTATTCTCTTCTATTTGTAATTTAGTTTAATAAATCGATCTTTGTGGATTAGTTTACAATTTAAATAATGCTTTAATTATTTGTTTTGCTTTTAGTATGCTCACAAGTTGGCTTATTTGACTGGACAATATCTACTGGAAGAACCCTTGAACCAACTTGAAAAAACGCTTTTTTACCTTTAACAACGTTATTAATGAACAAACTTGTTTGAGTAATGTAGTGGAAAGTTTAATTAAAATCAATTCATTATTTTATAGTGACATTAAGAATTAAGAGACATATTATAGTTAATATAAAAAGGCAAGTCCTCTTAACAGTGGGAGATACCACTTGAAATGGGGGAGTAAGGTAGGTGGGCGCTCGAGCATCGAGATAGCTGCTTTCAAATACAACCACTCAACTTTTGAACTCCCAACTTCCAAACTCCATTTATTCATTTATTCACTTTTATATTTTACCATCAGCTAAATTCATTTTTTGAGCTTCCCCATGAGAGCGAAAGGCGCAAACGCTCAGGGGCCGAAAAAGTACAGGAAATGTTCCTGGAAATGGCTGCGTCGGGTGCTTTTTCGGCCCCTGAGCGTTTGTGCCTTTCGCTCTCATGGGGAAGCTCAAAAATGAATTTAGTTGATGGTAAAGTATTAAATTGAGTTTGAAAGTTGAGAATCGAAAAGCTGAGTGTATTTGAAGGCAGCTATCTTGACGCTCGAGCGGTCATACTCCTCTATTTCAAATAGAATCTCCCACTGTTACGGTTTGGACGCTGTTAGGGTTTACCCCCTACACTTATATATATAATAATAATAATTAGTTTGTTTTCAATATTTTGAAATCACGAGGCATCTTGAGATATGCGAGGGTTTAATATCTCTTATATTGGGAGTCCCTGTAAATATTATAAAATATCGTTGAATTTTGAATATTTTTTAAATAATAATAGTTTAAAGTCACTTTAAAGATATTTATATTGATTGTGAAATAATTATAAAAGTTAACCTGAGAGTGCCATTGTCATGTCTAATTCCTCTTTAAAGATTTTGAACACTTTTTCTGCCCCTTCGAGTCCATCTAATGTCAAAGCCCATAGAAAAGGTCGACCAACGAATACCTTTTTTATATATAAATTCATTTAGACTAAATTACACATTTAATTACTATCTAATAAAATTTTAGCTTAATAATAATTAGCTTAATTAATTGTTTATTATTTTTTAAACAATATAATAAATTGACCATTTTTGCTCCAAGAGCTAAAGATTTAAAAACATCCGTTCCGTTTCGCACTCCTCCATCAATATAAATGTCGCATTTGGTACCAACGGCTTCTGCGACTTCTTTCAAAGCTTCCAACTATTATTTACATTGATTTTATTAATAATTAAGTCAAAATTAATTTTGTTATTTTTATCTACTTTTATTTCAATGATTTATTAACAAACCGAAGAAGACACAGTGTCAAGTTGTCGACCTCCGTGATTTGATACGAAAATCCCATCCACTTTGTGTTTCAAGCAAAGCTCCGCATCTTCTCTGGTCAAAATTCCCTTTAATATCACCGGCATATTCGTGATTCTGCATTAAAGGAAGTGAACAAAATGTTATTTTGAAATGAACATTAAAATATTACATACTTTCTAATCCAAGCAATGTCTTCCCAGTTGAGACTTTGATCGAGGTAACTTGGAAAAAATGAGATGAATTCTGAGGCATCAACCCCTTCGAAATTTCCAAGTCTGAGGAATAAAATATTTAAAAAAGTAAATTAATAAATTTAAGAAGTTGGTAAATATTTTTCAAAATAGCTATATATTATATTTTTTATTTGTACTTTAAATGTGGAGGTATTTTGAATTTATTTCTTAAATTTGCTCTTCTTTTTCCTAAAAGCGGAGCGTCGACGGTGATGACCAAAGCTTCAAATCCGCACTTTTCAGCTCTTTTAATTATTCCTTCGGACATTTTCCTATTCAATGTTTCCCATATTTATTACCCAGCACAAGTTGTAGAATTCCCCTTAAAAATCTACTAGCATTAGTTTGATGTAAATCACCTGTTTTTAAAAACATAAAGTTGAAACCATTTTCGGCACTTTGGTGCAGCCATGGCGACTTCTTCTACGGAACATGTTGACATTGAGCTTAAAATGTAAATTGTTCCTGCTTTCTCAGCGGCTATTTGACATCAAATAAGAAAATAAATTAATGAATATGCAGATTTCATTTATACAGGAATTCTAACATCAAACACTTTGTGCATTGCCCATTGGATTGGTTAATCTTTATTCAAATGCTTTTTGGATATAATAATTGAAGGAAATGAAAACAAATTTAAAAAGGAAATTTTTTAATTACCTTTTGCCAGAGCCAATTCTCCATCAGGATGAGCAAGTTTTTGAAGAGCCATGGGAGAAATGCCGATTGGGAGATGAACACTTTTCCCCATTACGCTTGTTGAGAGATTTCTTTTCGAAACATCTATGAGCATTCTGGGTCGAATCATCCACCTGGTATTTTTATACAATGCGTTAATTAATATATTTATATTTTTACACAAACTTATATTAAAAATCATTATTAAATTATACTAAAAAATACATTTAAAAAATAGAATCATTTTTCTATGAAATAATATAAGTTTACAATAGAAATTAAATTGGATGATCTTACTGTTTCAGAGCTTGCTTATTGGCATTAAGAGTAATTTCTTCGTCAGCTCCAGAAGCGTAGTAATCATAATAACTTTTATTTAATCGGCCAACCGCTTCCTTTTCAAAATCTTCAATGCAAACTAATTGATCCATATTGTGATTTTTAAGAAGTCAAAGAAATTCTCATTCAAATTTAGCAACGTTAAGTTTTATTTTAGAGTTAGATTTTATTAAGATTAAATGTTTTGATTGAATTATTGTAGCAAAGGAAGAATTTAATTTGATTATTTTCAATATGAATATTAAAACAATTTATCAATAAAAAATTTTGAGCTGAAAGTATAAGTGGTGATGTTGTTTACGGTGATGAGCTTGGAAACTTAATGTTCATTCTCTCTCCAAAATGGTTGAACTGGTTAGAAATAACCTTTGGTCAAGGTTTCTTATATGCATAGTCAAGTTTCAGAGATTACAGTCAAATGTGGTGATAGAAGTAGAAGGAAGAATATTAACATATATAGAGAATAATTAAATTTTTGAAATAACATAACATAAGTATATAAGGATAGGAAGTTTACAGGACAGGTCATCCGTTATCCTTGAAGTACAAATGTCTTGTAACAAGTCATGCACGTATAAGCACAAGTGTAAAATTGACAAGTGTCCCATGTTTGAATAAATTAACTATTTAAATATAATGGCGATACACAAAGATATCAGCTCAAATTCATTCATATTGTGTTTATAATTTTTCATAAATATACCTAATATATTAACATTTTTGTCAACATGATTCATAGTGGCTTAATTTCAACATTTCGACTAATAGTAAGTTTATAAATGTTTGTTCGTGAATATTAATATTTAACATTATAATTATATTTATATAATTGATTAGGCATGTATTAAGGTTTATGGGCAAGGTATATGCACTATATACATTTAAGATACGAGCTATAAATGCAGTTATTATCAATTAGGATAATGATCATTGATGAAAATTGACGGAGTTATGGCAGCTTTTACAAATATGTATATGAAAGAACCTCAATGTTCATTTGGTCGTTACTAATGAAATCTGGCAAATGAAATGATTTGTAATGTCATTGACCAGCTTTGTTCATTTTAATTAAATGTAAAAACCATCCATTACTCATTACATAATAACATTGTTATATACTATTTAAAAAGTTTAACAATATAAAATGCATGAACCCCTGAATTCCGATTCTAAAAATGTCTTTTTTAGTACCTTTAGTAATGTTTAGAACTTGTCTAGTAGAATAAATTCAAAATTGAACGATCAATGAACTTGACATTCCAAATCCAGTAATGAGGTAATGAGTGAGCTAAAGTTCACCAAAGTTTATTGTCCGATAAATCATTTTTTATTAACAACTTTCATTTTTATAGGTTTTTTCCTAATTGTTTTAATCTTGATATAAATTGATTAAAATCAATCGTCCACGCATGCACACATAAACTTGTCGTTAATTATTTTAAATCCAAATGCCCATGAAGGTGATTTTGGCTCAAAATAAATTGATTTTTTTGCTTCTAAGAAATATAATTTAAAAAGGACGTTAAGCTCGTCAATTCCATCAATTTAATCTCCCCTCAAATGACTTGACTTTGACAGTTCCAGAACCATCCTCGTCAATTTCATCAATTTTTTCGCATCGAGTTTTTCGCTGCTTATGATTTAACTTATATTTGAATTGAATATTAAATTAGTTACACAATTATGCACAAATTCCAAATAATATGAAAAATTCGAATAATTAATTCTACCATTAGTTTCTTTATTTCGGCGTTGGAACTAACGATAAGATGTATAATATGAAAGTATCATTTTAATATTTACTTTTATCAAACGTAATTTTTCGGACAGCGCACGTTTCTCCTCATTATCTTTAAGAATAAAAAGGACCGAATAGCATGTGTAATTGCATTTATTTTTTATGATAATGTGAGCGATAAATGCCGGTTGAATCCGACAGCCACTCACTTATTACATTTAATGAATCAAATTATTTTTATTGGTTCTTATTAATTGAATATTACCTTTTTATTTCAAATATTTGATGTTTTATTGATTTTTATTTGTCTTTCAAAGTTCTGTAAGTAGATTAAGATTTAACACTAATTGTAATGTCAAAAATACTAGCTATAATTTTGATCTATTCATATTTTTTAGAATTTGTCAATCTAAATAATGAAAATGAGTATAAAATAATAGAAAGCATTTTAAAATACTATAAAAGTAAATATAAAACTTCAATTTTGATTAAACCGATAATATTTGACCAGAGTCAAGCTGATGAAGAAATTCAATTTTGTCAAAATTTCAAATTACCAATAATACTACAATTTACCACAACCAAAACATTTGAAAAATATTTTTTAAGAACGTTTCGTTTAGTTACAATATTTTGGTTGAGGAAAATCGAAGACACATCCAAATTAACAGATATTAAATGGAACAGGAAATTTGAAAATCTCGTATTTTATGCAGAATCAATAAATATACTTAAACTAATTTACAATACAAAAAACATAAGAGATGCAAGAGAAAAAACATTCATTGTAAAAAATGGAATTGATTTTGAATTATGGGTTGATCCTTTTATTTATAATGATGGAGAATTAACTAAAGTTTCTGATATTAATGAAAAAAAATTGGGGAATAATCGGTTTGGAAGAAATTTAAGAGGAAGGCATTTAAAAGCAGGTGAATGGAGGACTAATAAATTTGGACATTTCATAATACATTAAACTATTAAAAAATGTTAAATCATTTTCATAAGATGAATAATTATTATTAAATTATCAAATTATTACTTTAATTACCTAATAAATATTATTTTACATTTTTTAATTTAAATTAAGCCGGTGGCGAATATCCAGTTTGGTGCTACAAAACAAAGAATTCCAAAGGAGAATTCTCATTAAGAGGAGCCAAGGTGACACTAATTAAAACGATTGGCGCGCTTTTCAATTTCACTACCTCAATTACTTATGGTGGCAACAACATTTTGAAATACAATAAAGAGAATAACACCTTTACTGGGACTTTGTCAGAAATCTTTTACCCAGAACGGAACTATGATTTGGTCTTAGGAGGTCATCATGCAATTGATTTAACTCCAATGTTAGACTTTGCATCAGATGGTCTCGTCTTGACTCAAACTCAATTCACCTTTGCACAGCCTCACCCAATTGTTCAGCAGGATTGGTCAACTTTCCTCAAAACCCTCCAACTCCTCGTTTGGGCACTTTTGTTTCTCACTTTCTCGTCACTCCTTATTATTCAATATTTAATTGGATTTTATTTCAAAGATTTGGGTCACACCGTGAGTTTCATTGGCCCTTTTAGTTTGATTACCGAGCAAGGGCTTACGAATATCCCGCCAAGACTCAGGGCCACTTCAAGTTTGATTCTCTTAACTGGAATTTTAATTGGAACGGCATTTAAAGCGGATTTGAGAACAAAGTTGCTTTTCTTAAAACCTGAAAAAATCCCATCAACATTTAAAGAGCTTGCGGAAAACGATGAGTTTGAAATAGTTTTGATTAAAAATGAAGCAACGGCCTTTTCTTATTTTGTCAAAAGCAAAGAACCGCATATAAGGAAACTCTATGAAAAAGCCCATCTTGAAGACATCCCGGTTAATTGCATTGTCAAGGCCTTGATGAATTCAAAAAAGACCGCGTGTTTGATGCAAAATAAAATGATCGAATCCAAATTGGCCCAAGTTTTGACTTTAAACCCGAAAGTGACTCCATTGGTCATTGCCAAAGAATTTGTTTTGAGCGTCATAATTCAATTGACCTTTCAGAAGAATTCTCAATATTCGGAATCTTTCATGGGAATTCTGGCTGCTCTGGTCGAGTCGAATATTTATAAGAAATGGGAAGCTGAAGAGCTGAGAAATTTAAAAATGGAAGGGATTGAGAAACTTTTGATGAACAAGTCCAGTTTGATTTATAAAAAGTTAAGTCAACTCAATTCTCAAATGAATTCTAAAGAAGAAAATACTTTAAAATTGAAATCCTTCCAAGGCATTTTTATGATTTTGCCTATTGGATGTTCCTTGGCTTTAATTTCTTTTATCTATGAAATGAAATTGATTTTTTCAAAATGTAAATCACGGATTGTAAAGCAAGAAAAACTTAAAATGCTATCAAGAACTTAAGAATTGAATTGCAATGTAATAATATAAAGATGAATAAATTCAGATATTTGTTTATCCCTCTCTGTTCTACTTTTTTCTTAATAAGGTTAAACCAACAATCAAAATTTTACTAATAATATAATCATAGTTTGTACACCACGGTTACAATCTAAAGTGGCCTTTCCTCACTTTCGCGATTCTCTCCTATTCCCTTTTTTGCTTTTCACGTTCAATCATGATAAATTGTCAAATTTTTTGTAGTTAATTTATATTAATGAAATTTTAATGATAGTGTATGAGTGAAGTTAATCACCAATAACCTAAGATCATCAACTAAGATGGCCCATTCTAACTTTTGCGTTTGTCCACGCGCTATTTAAATTACATAATTGAATTTCAATTTCTAAAATACATGATTTACTTCATAATAAATTGACTTAAAGATTTAATTTTGTTTAAATTTTAACAATTAATTATATATTCATTGGATCATCAAAATGACACAGAAGAGATAAGTTACATTGATCGAATGAAAGCCTTAGCGTGGGGCAGAAGCTAAAGACGAAGGTAGTTTTCATAGCACAAAAATGGGTAGCTAAGCGATTGAACAGGTTAAAAACGTGGAAAAAGAAATATAAACGGGCTACTGAAAATAACGGACGACCAGAGATTATGAGTGAAGAGTCAAAAGAGAATCCTCGCCTCTTCTAACAAAAGAAAATGAAATTATCAGTCTCGCAAATGAAATGGGGGAGGAGATGCGTGGGAGGAGAGGTAGGGGAGGGGGAGAAGAAAAGAAAAAAAGTCTCTGCCGTTTATTAATTATTTAGTCATTGCTTGTAGTTTGCACTACAATAATGTAATATAGGTTTGCACTACAATAATGTAATATATTACCCATCATGTCCCCTCATTAAAAGAATTTTACATATGGAAGTATTAAAGTTATTAAAGATTAAAAAATTGTGCGTGATTAATGGGCCATCCTTTCAAGGGATAATATATGACTGATGATTAAAGTTTTAGAAAAATGATTTGATCCTTTATTGTCAACTATCGAAATATATTGAACCATATATTATATTAAAACAATAATTAGCATTGAAATTTTCAAATAATTTACTCTCAAAAAAAGCTATACTAATTTTCAAAATTTCGAAAAATTAATAAAAAAAAATAGTCCACGATTTATTTCAAAAAATTATTTTTAATGTAATTTTGTATCAAATATCCACCATAATTAATAAATAAAAGTATGAAATTAGACCGGGGACTTTTTTTGAATTGAAAGTTCGAAAATTCCTGTGTCATATTAAATACTTAGGGGATGGGTTGAAAAGAGGTGGATTTGTACTCCTCCACCGTGGAGGAATAATGATCGCGATGTTCACAGTTTTCATTGAAAACCCAAATATTTACCCTAATAATAAAAGTATTAATGTAAATGTAATAATTATTTAACGGTCAAAAATAATGTAATCGTATCAAAATTGTAATACATATTTAACGAATCCAACTAGCTTACGTTATAGTTATTTTGACGTTATTAACCATGATATTGTTCAATTTATTACTAGGCTAGATTCATTTTATTTCATTATTACATTGGTCTTCGTTTTTACAAAAAAAAAATCTTAAAACAGCATCGTTTTTAATTATATTAACCTAAATGCGTTTTAACTGATACATGAAAATTAAACGATTAAATAAAAATGATTAACGTGAATGAAGCTTTTAATAAAACAAACTAACGATAAGCATGAAGATCAAATAAAAACAAGATGAGATAAATTCAAACTAATTCACAAATATTTATAAGAGTAGTTATCAAGAAAAAGGAAAGTCCTTTAAAACATTATATTAACAATAAGTAAATTAATAAACGTAAATGTTTAAATACAATTAGTAATATAATACATCGTTGAATATAACATATATAACATATAAGAATTAAAGATATTATTTAAATAAAGTAGTTTAAAGTAATATTTTTACATTTTAATCAAAAAGAATTTTACTGACTCAATAACGTATACTAAAAGTACTTATCTATTTAGGTTAAAACTGGCCATTATGAAATCATGCATATCAACTTTGAATAAATAAACTTTACTTGTATTTATATTATTAGAATTTAATATAATACAAATAATAGGTAATTAACAGTTGCTTTTCTATGAGTAAGAAGTTATTATTAATTAAAAAGTAGTTTAAACGTTTTATCGAACATCATGCATCATAAAAACTTATTCATTAGATGATAAGGAGATAATGGCAAAGATAAATTACCTATTTCACTTAATTAGCTTAACTGTAATAATGCACATTTTTGGTTTATTTTTTAATACTTACTTCTTTTACTTTTGTTGAGTAAAAAAATTTTTCCTTGAACACCATGATTAAGAATGTAATGATTGAAACATTCTTAATTGAGATCTATTGGCATGATATTTCAAATTCAATTTCATCAATCACGTTCGAAATTGTTCCGCGATTATTGCCTGTAATTAGAATAAACGATACGCTTATTAAAAATTTAATTTTAAAATGCGTTTATTATAAAAAGTAAGTTTTAGTTAGTAAAAGTATTAATGAATTTTAACATAAGGTTTTAATTTATTAGAAAAATGTAGAATATTTAAAATAAGAGATTAAGATTATAAATTGTGTTTAAAAATATTTTAAGAATATTACCGCCAGGTCCTGGAACTCTATACGGTACGACTTTTGCTTGGCCATTCGAAGTCCCTTGACTTTCTGCGAGTTCCAATTTAATGATTTCCGGATCATCTTTAGACGTTTCTTCAACACTCACGCTCGATTTTCTTCGACTGTTCTTCTTATTTGGTTCAGAAATTGGAGAACCTAAATCAATCAATTCATTCTCAGCAGTCACTTCATGTAACAAGGGCATTGAAAGTCGATCTTCGCTTTTGTCTTTTTTCTTCTTCTTCTCTTTGCCTTTTTCATTTTCAAGTTTAATTGGTTTTTCTTTCGCTTCTTCCAATTTCCTTTTCATGATGGCAATGCCAACATTCGCCGCAGAAGTTGAAGGAATTGACAAAACCGGGGATTTTATTGGCTTTTCTTTTACAATTCCAGAACAGCTTGAAGTATTTTCGTCATCTTTGTCAGTGCTAAATCGCTGATTGAAATGCGCAATTCTCGGACGTCCTTTTTTAAATAGATGTTTCTCTGCAGGGATTTTCTTTTCTTTTTTCTCAACCATTGACCCAATTTCAAAATCAGGATTTACAGAATCTCCCTCTTGAGATTTGGTCTCTTCTTCGCTCTCGGAAGAAAGGGCGTCGAGGGGATCAAAACATTGGCTTGAAAGAGCTTTGGAGACTTGAATGGGATTTCGTCGATCCTCGCGTTTGAATTTTGCCTTCAACTCCGCTCTTGTCCGATGTGGAAACAAGTGAGTCATCATGGAGAAGTCACTTCCGCAAGTGCTCAGTGCTCGGTAAAAGCGAACAGTTTCTAGAAAGGAGTAAGTTTTAATTGAATTTTCTAACTGAACAAGAGCATAATTATCTTTTTTATGTTGATGAATTATGTTAAAATTCGTTTTAATTTTGAAAAGCTTGCAATTAATAGGTAGTTTAATGATTGGCGGAATAATTAAAAAATTTAAATTAAAGCAATCATTATATAAGTATTAATGGATTACTGAATAAATTTTATTTACCTTTGACCGACCAATCGTTTCCTCTTTTGACTCCTCTTTTCATTCGGTAAAAGCCGGAAGGAACAGCTGAGACAACTTCCATTTTATCAATTTGCTCTTTGGCCCGTTTTGTTTCACTCGACTCAATCAACTAAGCAATCGAATTAATTCTTAATAAAATAAATTATGAATAACGAAATTAAAATTTATTTCATGATTTAATTTTACCAAGCTTTTCTCGTCGATAATCAATTGGCCATCAGGGCCAACTTTCACTCTCGGCCCGCTCGTGATCGACTCTTTTTTCTCTTCTTTGGGTTCTTCGGTTATTGGGATTAGTTTCTCCAGGGTCATTTTCGGGAATTCATCGGCCTTGTCTTCCTCGATTTTCTCCTTTTTAATCCTATTATTTAAATACAAGAACATTAGTTAATTTGTACTTTTGTACGAGACTAACATTATTGAATATAAATACAGATAAATATTTTATTCTATTTAGATCATAGATTTAATTAGTAATTGCATTTATATTGAATTAAATAATAACTTACTCAGATGGTGGATTCCAGAATGCATAGTGTAACATTGTCAATTCAGTACTCGGAACTTTAACATCCTTGGTAGAATGAACTTTAAATTTATTGATGAACTCCTTTCTCACTGTGGCGTATTTGGAGGTCGAGGTCAAATTAGGCACTTTGGCTAACCGCTGTCTCAAACTCTCTGAACTATTATTCGGGAATTCCTTCTGCAGGGCTGAAATGGTGTTGGAAAGACCCAAAGAACTCCGCGGCCTCTGAAACTCCCCTTCGTTCCCCATGTAGGAAATGTCCCCAAAGGTAGTGATGGGCATAGCGGAATTTGAATTTGATTGGTGGATGTCCAGCGTTGACACGGATTTTCGTGAGGAGGAATCTTCATTGTAGGATGAAAGGATCGTAAGAGGCGTCTTCGGGGTTTCCGATCTTTGAGGCGAAGGAACCGGGGAGTAAGACGCTGCGAAAGACCCGTATTTCTTGGTCGGAGATCCTGGGGAGAACAAGACCATTGGGCTGATTGAAGGGCTCGGTCGTGGGGATGAAGGGATTATTGAACTTGGTGATTCGGGGGGCAAGTAAGGACTCGGAGGATGATTACGAAGGTCATGTGAAATGTTGATTTGGTTTGGGGTTGGGGTTGTTGGACGATCGCGGCCGCCTTTGTTAAAACTCGGCACATTTGCCACGGCTTTGATTCGCATACGGCGAGATGCCATTTTATAATTATTTAACACTAAAGGGAGTTAATTACTTAAGTGGAGATAAATGGACTTTTATAGTGAAAATGAAGAGATGAGTAAGAAAGAATTAAGGAATAAATTGTGAAGACCTTCGAGCTCGTGGGAGTAGATTTGTAATCAGGGCAGAATTTATTTATTTTATTCCAATAATGTCTAAATATACCCCGTATAAATGTTCTTATATATGGTATCCCTTCAAAGTTCCAAGTAGTTCAAAGTTCCAACAACTTCAAAGTTCCCATTTATGAATAAACATATTATTTACATAATATTATCATATTATGTAAAATAACTATTTAACAATGGAACGTTTACCATCTTATGACTATATACCATTTTTTATAAAAAAAAGACCCTTTTTTTGCTAATTTCTTATAAACAATTATATTTATTTTTAAAACGAAAAACATACCTAGAAAGAAAGCATACCAGTGAGTCAGTAAGCAGTTAACCGTTGGGTAGGAAGGTTTCATATCAATTCTTTACATTGGCAATTTCTCGATTATAATGGCTTTTGAAGTAATAAAAAGTCAGATGAAAAATCCGATTGCAGTATACAAAAGTTATACATATCATCGTCATCAAGTTAAAAGTGAAATTAATTGTTTTTTATGGAGGTGCACTAAATATCGAAGTCTAAAGTGTAAATGCTATATTCATACAAAAAAAGAACATGTTATCAAAGAATCCTCCAAAGAACATAATCATGCTCCTGAATATGCAAAAATTAAAGCAAAAGTTGAAGTGACAAATATAAAGGAAATGGCCATTTTATCAAAAGAAAGTTCACACAATATTGTTTCTATGCAGTTGAGTACTGTTGATGATACTGTTATCGCTCAAATTCCAACCACAAATCATTTAAAGCAAACAATACGACGTCAAAAAAATAAACATGCTAATTTCCCTCGTATTCCAAAAGATTTAAAGAGGATTGTAATTCCAGAAGAATATTCTATTATTACAAGAAATGATGCAAAGGAACAATTTTTAAAATATGATAGTGGACAAAGTGATAACCGTTTTATGATTTTTGCTACAAATGAAAGACTCGACCTTCTTGAGAAACCGGAGCATTGATTCTCCGATGGAACATTCAAAGTAACTCCCAAACCCTTTTATCAACTTTACACAATTCACATTATGATTAATTCGTCCATTTTACCTGTTGTGTATGTTCTTATGCCCAACAAAAGTGAGAATACGTATGACAACGTAATGACGGCACTTAAATCACTTTGCGGAAATTTAAATCCAATTACACTTGTGGTTGACTTTGAGCGATCATCAATTAACGCATTTCAATCAGCGTTTCCTAATTTACAAATTAATGGGTGTTTTTTTTCATTTCAAGCAATCAATCTATAAAAAAGATTACCTAAATTAGTGGTTTAAAATCTAAATATGCAACTAATGAACGATTTAATCATGAAATGAAAAACTTGGAGCCTTGGCATTTCTTCCTATTAATGACGTGATTCATGGATTCAACAATTTAGTTGAATCTCAATATTATTCCGAACTCGAAACTGAAATTTTGCCTCTGTTAGACTATATGGAAGACACTTGGATAGGAAGATGTGATAGAAGAGGGAAAAGAAGAGATGGCCTTTTTCAATTGAAATTGTGGAATTGTGTTTCATCTACTCAAACAGATTTGCCTAAAACAAATAGCAATATTGAAGGTTGGCACAACTGATTTAGTTCTACATTGCAATGTGAACATCCATCAATATGGAAATTTATAAATGCATTAAAAATGGAACACAATTTCAATCATGTACAATTTATAAAATTATCTGCAGGGGAAACGCCAACAAGAAAGAAAAAGTATATGGACTCAGCGGCTCGTATTAAAACTATTGTTTCTAACTACGAAAAAGATAATTGTTTGAATTATCTTAGTTCAATTGCTCACATTTTTCATATTAAGTTTAATTTTGTTAAATAATGTAAATAGCAGAATTATTTGCAAATACTAATCATCCTAAAGTTTTTTAACTTGGATACAACGGTCCTTTTCAGGGCCATTTTTGCATTTGCCTCATAAGGGCAGGAACAGCACATAGGAATAGGTCCGCGTCCTCTGCTCTGGGCAATCGATCTTTTGATTGGCAAACGTTCCTATATATTACCATATTTATACAAATAAATATCTACATATTGTGAATAATAATCGTTTTAATATTATAATTCATAAATTGGAACTTTAAAGTAATTGGAACTTTGAAATAGTAGGAACTTTTCATATTGGAAGCATTAGTGTTGGAACTATTTATATTGGAGCTTTGATGCACTGAAACTTTTAAAAATGGAACTTTGAGAGTGAAGCCTTATATATATACAGTAAAAGTCTCTTATAGTCAAGTCGCTAGATGCACAGAAAATGCTTGACTATAGCTGATCTTGACTATAAACGGACCCAAATTAATGCATAAGCGTATCTTTCTTGTTCAATAATTTCTTATGGATTTGTCGAGGCGAAGCGAGAAATCGTCGAATCTTCCGATCAAATCCATGTCCCCACATTTCACAATGACTTGTATTTGAAAGGAGTTGATGGATTCAAAAATGATTTGCTTGAAATTATAGAAACTAATTAGTATAGCACTTACTGGGTGTTCTTATTTGATTTTGATTTTATTCTTAAAGATATTAATGTTTATTTTGATGTTCAATCGATTAAACATACGAATATATGCATACAGATGCGAATGATTATTTTAATATAGTAAACGTTTAGAGAATTACATTATTTTGTTTATTTACAATCCAAACCATACCAATCCAATCACATGTACCTACTTATATAATCTTATTATAATTATAAATTAACGTACATGATAGCGCTGAAATTAACTTCAAAATGAAGAGTCTTATGATAAGAGAACATTTGTTTAGTGGTATTTTAAATACCACTAAGGTGTAGATTAAATTTGTTTTCTATATGTAAATTGAGAAGAATGCATTTACATTTTTAACCCACGTGATGAAACTAAATAAAAATATAATTATATGATGCCTAATGGTGTAGATATATTAAGTGTTTTTTTATTTGATGAAAAATGCCTAATGCCTTATTACTAGGTATTTGTGATCAAAGATCAAACAAATTTAATACGATATGATTGATTTCAATATTTAAAAATAAATGGCTTGTATCTTATCAATGGATTACTATTATATTTAATTGCAATCCAAAGAGGAAACGCTGCCTCAGTCTTGGAAATAATTCCTCACTCATGTTCCCACTCTTCTATATATTATATTTTTTTATCTTCCATGTGTATACTTTTTATTTGTTTAGTTATCTTTGTTTACTCATGAGTCTTATTTGAATAAAATGCCGATATCTTATTGTTCTATTGATATGTACCAGCTTTACCCACATGTCATTTAACTATATGCTCTAACTCTTGCGTTCCTTCACTCGCGCAAGCCACGGGAAGGAAAGAGAAATGAGAAATTGAGCAAGGACCTAATTACAATTACATAAATCGGACCGTTTACATCAATAATTATGTCTAAAAGATTTATTTTTACCTCGTTTTTAGCATTTCTAAGTTTGTTTTTGATATTTATGCTATACAATTCTATATATTATACTCAAAATGTTGCTTTTAGTCAATCAACTATGAAGGTTTTTGATAAGCCTGATGAGTGTAAACCTCAGAAGAATCAATCCTATGAAAAAGGTAAACGAATTATTATAATTAATTATTTTATCTTTATTATTATGCATTAATATAAATTTATTACTTATATATAATTCTTTCATTTCTAAATAAACATTGTATTAAATTAAAAACGAATATTTAGATAAAGTTACTTGCGCATTTCCAAAAATGGATCCGTTTGATGAAAAAATTTTAAAGTACGCAAATAAACCTGAAAATCTCCAATTAAAATGTGACAAATTTGAAACAATAATTTTCTCAATGAGTTTGAATGGAACGCTTAAACAAGAAAAGAATCCAGACCATTTTGGTTATTCAAATTGCTGCTATAGAGTCTTAACAAGGAAAAATGAAATGGAAACTTTGTAAGTTTGTAATAAAATTAATAACTGATATTAATAATTAAATATCCCATAATGTTTTAGGTTTTCACCAAAATGTACAAAAATAGAGAGCATTGAAACAATGATCAAAGACGAATACATCTCTGTTTACTGTGAAAATAAAAATAAAACGATAAATATTGATTATTTCTCTACGATTAATCTGGAAGCTTTTCGCTCAAAAAATCCCAAAAAGAATACAAATTCGCTAAAGGATTCTTACAACGTTTTAGTATTTGGACTTGACTCATTTTCCAACATGAATTTTCAACGTACTTTGGCGTCTAGTTTTACATATTTGAAAGAGAATTTGAATATTTTTACCTTCAAAGGCTTCAATAAAGTTGGAGAAGGTATAATAATACAAATATAAAAATGTATTTATAGTATATTTAATTATACAAATAATATAAGGTATCATTTTATTTATGGATATTATTTTCAATTACATGTTCATTTTATAGGGACCTTCCCAAATGTAATTCCAATGCTAACGGGCAATCATTTTTCTGATTTAAAAAATTTCTGCTTACCAACCTTAAGAAATTCTTACTTTGACGCATGTACTTATATTTGGGATGAATTTTCCGCCCAGGATTTCGTTACATTTTATACGGAAGAAGATCCAGCTTTATCAGCTTTTAACCTAGTCAAAAAAGGATTCAAAAAGCAACCAACTGATTATTACTATCGAATATTTGCTCTTGGAATGTACAAGAATGTGTTGAATTCCAAATTTTGTTATGGACCTCGCTTGTCATTCGAAATCCTGCTTGATTACATGAAGAAAACGGCATTTGCGTTTCGGAACCAGAAGGATGAGAAATATTTTCAATTTCTCTGGCAAAGCATTTTGACACATCCGGACATGAACAATGCCTACTATGCCGATCAATCAATACTTGAATTTCTCAAATGGTTCAATGTAAATGGATATTTGAGTGAAACCATTTTGTTCATTGTTTCTGACCACGGGATGAGATGGGGAGCTATAAGACAAACTCGACAAGGAAAATTCGAAGAAAGATTGCCATTCTTTTCAATTGTCTTCCCACAAGCATTTAGAGAAAAATACTCTTCTGCAATGAAATTCATGAAATTGAACGAAGAAAGGCTAATTACTCATTTTGACATTCACGAGACTTTAAAAGATTTAACGAATTTAAAGAATGTGGAAAATAAGAAGATTGACCAAAGATTGGCTTCGTTTAAAAGGGCAAGGGGAATCAGCCTTTTTCTTCCAATTCCACTTGATAGGAATTGTAGTGAAGCTGGAATTCATAGTCATTGGTAAGTAAATTTCTTATATAATCAATCTATAAGTTAAAATAATTTTTATTTGATATCTTATAAATTTAGCAACAATAAAATTAGTATTTATTTATAGTTATATTTCTGTGAGAACTTTATGAAATAACAATTTTATGTTTGAATAATAGGTGCGTTTGCGAGCCAGTTGCGACCATTCCAGTTACTTGTAGTGACGCAATTAAATCGGCTCAAGTTCTTGTTCAAGCTCTTAACAAAATGTTAGCCAAATCTCCCCAATGTGAAGCTCTTGTGCTTGAAAGTATTTTAGAAGGAGTTGAAAAATTTTCTTTTCCAAATTACAACGTGGATGGGGATACAATAAAAGAGGAAATAGAGGAAATTCGTATTGGAATTTCAACCCTTCCAGGGAGCTCAACTTTTGAAGCCACAATTCAGAATAAAAATGGGAAGTTTTCAATTTTAGGGGGGACTGAAGAAATAAGTAGAACAAATGTTTACGGCGATCAATCTTGGTGTGTGGATGACAAAGAGTTGAAAAAGATTTGTTATTGTAAAATTCAACATAAAGGCAAATAAAAGTATTTAATACATAAACACACAAAAATATATAAGTATGATTTATTTAACCATCTTTATAAATGAATTATTATAGGCCTTAATAATAATTTATTAAATATTTAATTTGAGAATAAAAATTTAATTTTTAAATTAAAATCAATTTTAAAAAGAGATTTGTACATAAAATTTATTAACTAGGACAATAAGATTAATTTTATAATTTAAATATACACGAAATTAATGTTTGAAAACGGTAAATTGAATTTTACAATATACTATGTACTAGTTATATTCGGTTTTAAAACCGCTGTTTTGTGCTCGAATACCGCAGTTTTTGGACCCTAGGCTTTGAAGCATAGCATAAAATATATAATAAATATAGAATAGCATAAAAGTTTGATATGCAATTGGATTTTACATCATTAAATAATTCAAAAAACAAATTTTTAAATAATTATACTAATAATAAATTTATCTTGGGTTAACTATTCAAATATTCAATTTATTATATTATTGATTATTTAATTTTTATTATTTCCATGTGTGATATTATTAAATTATAAATTCGAATCTAATATAAAGTTGGAGATTGATTTTAATTGATTTCTTAAATATATTTTATAATTAATTTTATCAGTTAGACATAAAACGATTTGTTAATTGAATTATGCCAAATTTATTTATTTCTACGATTTAGGTATAAATTCTTCTTGCAAACACGAAGTAATGATCAACGATAATAAAAAGACTTTTCGACATCTTTGTGTTAATTTGCTTTCATTTATTTATGTTGTTAGATAGAGGATTCGACTCTTTCCCTTTATACCTTCACCATCAGGCGCTTATTTATTTTAATGATTAGAATGCAGCTCCTTAATCGTAATTGATACGACACGTAGTGTTAAGTACATACGCGTATTCATGGGCTCTCAATTTCATGATAATGTTAAGAGACGCGTAATTTTTTCTAAATTCCCATTTGTCAAAAAATAATTTTGATGATTTGCGCCTCAAATTAAACTTATTTGCATTTATAATTTAAAAGTCTCGCCAGTATAAAAGAGACAATAAAAGTAAAAATTTCTTATATAAACACTCACACTTACTTCTTCCATCCTCAACTTACGAATTCTTCTTGTCTTTTAATTTGATTTTTTCAATGGCATTCCATCACAATAATCCTCTGAGTTATGAAATTTCAGAAATCCGATCTTTAATCACTCACGAGAAAACAATAGCTTCCATTGTTGAGGCGGACATGTACGCAATAAGAGCAGATTTACGAGAACTCAAGAAAAAAGGAGAAAAGACAAAAACAATCAAAGAAGTTCAAGACTTCAAAGAAGGTCAGATTAGATTTACATAATTAGGCTTTATTTTATAAATATTTCTCATTTGTATTATTAATTTATTAAATTTATTTATATTTTATTTTCAAAGTATATTGTTGCTCATGTGTTCATTTATTATTCATCTGTTTTAGATTTGACCAAGCTTCAGCGTCGAATCAGATTGGAAAATGATCGAGTTTCCAAGTACAAGCCGAGTCATCAGGTTTCTTCTTTGCTTTCACAGCTTCGCTCTCATGATGATAGCTCGATCGTCTTTTCACTGCAGGACGAAATTTATTGTCTTGAACACAGATACACAGTAAGTGGATATGAAACACTATTTATTTATTTATTGTATTTATACGAACCTTTAGTAAACATTAATGCATGGGCTGTGGTTACCCTATCCTGCAAAGAGGAGGCCCCATATTGAAATACCGCGCTCCATGCAGTTTTTAATGTTATTTTCCCTACTCTAAATTTAAATTTCGCTTTCATTTTTCTCTCCATGCGCTCCATGGAGTGCTGCTTCATGGAGCAATAGTAATTTAAGTAGTGATTTAATCACTACCTTTTTAACCTAACCTAACTTCACAATAATGTTAGGTTAGGTTAGTGTATAGAAATCATAATAAATCTTCAATTAAAATTTTAATTGATCTACGTTGCTTCATGCAACATAGAGGCTCCATGGAACTGACTGGAGCCTTCTTTTTGCATGATAGGGTAACCACAGTCAATGCATGTGTTCATTTTTTTAAATTTCTTTATAGGGTGTGAAAAATGAATTGCTTAACATTCAAGAGCAACTTGGACTTCTTATAACAATGCAAAAATAATTGCGTTTAGTACTAAAAATGAATCATTTTGATTATAAAACAATCAAGCTCTTAAGTTTATACAATATGCTAACAAGTAATATGCTATACTTTAAAAAAAAGTAGTTCCTGAAACAAAATAAGTAGAAAAATTAAATAAATAGAATCATATACATACATTAATATAATATTCAATTATGATTATGATATAATAATGTAAAATCATAATCATCACTAATAATGTTTTCTAAAATGCATTCATATTATTTAGGGGTATTTAGTTGTGTCTATTAAATGAAAATTAGTTCGTCATATTTTAATGGAACCTGTATAATTTCACCTACATGAATTTCGCCTATTGATGAAATTCATCTACTAATAAAACGAAACCTACTAGTATAATCACCTATAAAGAAAAGCCATGTTGAGGAAACGACGCCAGCAGCCTTCATTTGGCTAATGCCTACAATTTCAACGTCAAAGTTATTTTTTTTATTTTCTTTGTTTTGAATAATAACATGTAAAATATTCTCACTACCGCTCACCTAAACTCAACCTCAGTGACTTAATAGCATTTCTTCCAATACATTCTCCACAATTAAAAGTCAAAGGATTAAATCCATTGGTTTATTAATGAATTCACTTGTTATTGTTACCGGATTAAAAAAATAAACCAACTTCGAGGTGCACAAAAAATTACAGTTTAAAGTGCAGCTATTACATTCATACATACAAAAGAAAATGTATAATGGTCTTAATATGGTTTTTCTTTATAGGTGATTTTACTAGTAGGTGAGTTTTATTAGTAGATGAAATTAGACGTAGGCGAAATTAATGTAGGTGAAATTACAGGATGCCATTTTAATGATATTAGACAGTGATTTATTATAATTACGTTATTAATTTGAATTTTAATTCCAAATATTGTTCTTTTAAAATTCATATTTTAACTTTTAAAATAACTTAAATCAATAAGTTGAAATATTAAATACAAAGTGTAATTATTTGGTTTTTTTCCGTTCGGCCTTTGCATTGATATTTGTATTTCCTAACAACCCATTAACAATTGTTTCCCTGAATAAAAAAAACATTGAGAGTAAAGAAAACAATATTGCGGAATTTTTCAAAAAGGCATAAGTCACAAAGAAGTTGGAAATTAAAATAATAAATCCACAGCGAATGAATTCAGTAATAAATCCAATTGTCCGATTTTCCATGATCATTCCAATGCTCGTCAAAGAGTATAAAATGTATGCAAGAGATGCTGCAACAGTTTCTTGTCTTAAAGTCTAAATGTAAAATAAATTAAATGTCTTGAAAGTTTTTAATGATAATAATGCAAAATTTTAATTTAAAAAATAATATTTAAAAAATATATTTGTATATTTACAAGAAAATTCCTGGAAAAATAATCAAATCCAACAATAATGACTAAAAAGTGAATTGCAACATAAACATTTCGCCATTTTGTAATTTTCACATCGTATTTTTCTCTAACAGGATACTGTAAAATACAATTCAATTAGATTCAGTATACTTTATTCAAATGATTTAATAAGTTATTTCATATTATTCTTAAATTCTTATTATTCTTATAATTCTTAAATTCTTAAATTCTTATTATTCTTATAATTCTTAAATTCTTAAATTCTTATTATTCTTATAATTCTTAAATTCTTAAATTCTTATTA
>VJMY01000870.1:0-28089 GCA_009869795.1 Neelides sp. FZ-2019
ATTAAAATTATAAATTGTATAATTTAAAATTAAATTTAAACTAAAATTAAAATTATAAATTGTATAATTTAAAATTAAATTTAAACTAAAATTAAAATTAAACAATTTAAAACATTAATTACTTTCTAAATGACTAAATGCGATAACTTCATTAATTAAAGTAGACTTTAAGATAGATTGAAATTAGAAAATTCAAAACACATTCAACTGGTTTCAACTTTTATCCAATTCAATAATGATATTATTGAAAATACTAATTCGATATTGACTATATGTATTATAAATTATGTAATTATTTAATTCTTTTAATAAAAAATATTAAATGTTTTTGATAGTAATCTTTAAAACGCAAACCTCTGCAATGGCTTTTTTGTCAATGCTCGGGGCTCCCTGCATAAGTCTAATAAAATTTTTGGCTCCTTCAGCAATGGCTTTCTCCACACGGTATCGGTGAAGCAAATCTTCTAATCTCTTCTCAAATGTCATTTCTATAATTACAAGAACAATGTCATTAAAATATTAAAAAGGGCCGCATGATTAAAAATTTACTATTACTATATTATTACATTTCAAATCACATAAGATTTAAAACGGTTTCTGCATATTTTTCGTTTTTATGAATGAATAATGAATTTTCTTTACCAATTGGTCCTCTCTGCTGTTTTCTTCCGATCCTCATTTTGAGATATTCAATCTTTCCTTTAGATTCCCTGAGCATGGCCATAGCATCATTGGCCCGCTTCTTGTCACTCATCTTGTATGCGTCCACAATCGACTTTGCTCCCTCCATCACCTTCTGTTCGATTTGGAGGAGTTTGAGGAGACGGTCCTGGTCGACGAGGTCGAGCTGCTCCTCGAGCGTCCGGAGATCGTCCCCGAGTTCTTCGAGGTTCGCGTTGCATTTCTTCACCTCGTTCTGCGACTTCTTGTCTCTTTTTAATTCGAGGATTTTCTCGGCTCCGGACTTGAACTTGAGTTCCCGGAGGATCCGGTCCTCGAGGAGCCTCGGAAGATCCTTCACCGGTTTATTGTACTTGATTGTCAATTTCTTGAGTTCCTCGTTCAAGTCCTGTCCATCCGTATGAAAAATTAAATTAATGAGGTGATAATTGAGGTAAATGATTTAAAGAATAAGAGGAGTAAATTAATCTTACCTGGTCGTTCATGGTTGATTGTTGGAGGAATAGTGGGGCGAAGGATTCGTAGGTGGCGGACAGACGAAGATTATCCTCTCACGATACCCACATTTTTTCTCTTTTCTCTCATTTCCTTCTCTCTTCGTCTCTTCCTTGAGTTTCTCAAATGCTTTTCTAGTGTAGAATTATAAATTTTTTTATATTTTTCACACGCTTTAACGATGGTTAATAACTAATGCTCCTTGTTTTTTTTCAACTCGTCGCATTAAAATTTTTATTATTGTGGTTTGACAGGGGTCAGGCTCCTATCTGTAATCCTTTTCGTAAGACCCTGTAACTAACAACAGAAGAACGTAACACTCCTATATTTAGGAAAGGTTTTATTACCTCTCGAAAGTTTCATATCCTATCTAATTAAAATCACTTGATCAAATGAGCATTTCTCTTCAACATCGTTTCATTTCATTAGGTGGATGTGCATATGGAAGTGAATACATACATATAATTATTTTAGGGTTCCTGCGCTACTTTACTCTTTTGGGCCACGTCCTCGCTTTTCCTGACATGTTTACTAAACTTCAATTGATGTGTCCGCATTTTTCTTCATGATACCATATAGAAAATTGAATCTTCAATATAGTGTAGGCAAATAACAGTATGCACTTAAAATTGTTTATACCTATGAATAAAGTTCAAGAATGCAAAAGTTGTAGTATAGTGTAGAGAGTATTCACTAAATAATTGACATTGCGATTCTCCATGTATGTAATCATGTAATTAAGATGTCATATTTCAATCAAGTGAAGAAATTAAAAATTTAGCAATCTATAAAATAATATCAGACACGTACGTCGGTACTCTCGGTACGTGTGAACTTCAATAAAAAGAGAGGATGAAAAATTGTTCATGGGCGACACCAAAAAGCTCTAATAGGAATTCGTAATTATAGCAGTTAGCTTCAGACTTCTTCAATCAGATATTAGTAATATTTCTTATTTTAGAAATAAGATGAAGAAAGACACAGAAATGATATCTTCAATCTAGCCTCCAGCATCATATCACAAGCATAAATATAATATATGTATAGCTAAAATTGTAAAGAGTATAAAATGTTTTTAATGATAATTTCTAAATTAATATATTTATAAATGACTTAAATGAGTCACATTTAGGTGTTCGTAACTAGCCTTCCTGAGTCAGAGACTTTGCAACTTTTTATATATTTTATCTTTAGTTTAGTTGAAAGATAACAACAAATGGAAATTAAACATACATGGTCAATTTTATACAAAGCTTGATTTAATGTAATAATGGTTAAAATGTTTGCTTATTCAAAAATGATGATTTTCCTTTAAACTCTTTGTTCACCAACCGTTTTCGGTTGAGAAGAACTCGCGAAACAGTTGCAGGTACGAATGGGTTCTTTGCAAGTCAATCCAAGATCACGGCAGTCTTGGCCGAGTGGTTAAGGCGTTGGACTCGAAATCCAATGGACTACGTCCGCGTAGGTTCGAATCCTACAGACTGCGCATTTTTTGCACTTTTTCCCTTCAAATTACCGCTCATAGTCATTGACAATCAATGTTGGTCATAAATCCCGAACCGTTTGAAAGACCGTGTCCATACATGGGCATAAAAGTGAAAAAGTCAAGTCAGAATTTCGCGAATTCCATGATGTTGGAGGAGCATAGGGGAGTAACATGGGAGTAGTAGATGTCTCTCTCATCTCGGCTGTACAAGAATGGAAGTGGAGATGGAAATAGACAGTTGTGGAGTGTGAAGCAGAGTGTGAATCATCCCCCTCTTCTCTTTTCCTCCTTCATCCATCAAGCACAATGGGTGAGGTCAACTGAACGCTCTTTTGCTAAACATTACATTGACCTCGTTGACATCTTCTAATTCTTATTCTAGACAAGATGGAGGCGTACGATCGAGACGTGTACTTAACTGTCGAGAAGTTCCTCAAGAACCAGCCGAAGGAACTTCAAGAATACAACAAGCTCATTGAGGCGGCATTCAAGTATATCAATTTTGACAGCTCCAATTACCCATAACTTCATCTCTTCCCTCCTTGAGATCTTGTTCAAATATTTGTATTTCCATTGTCATCTGTTGGAGATCGGATGGATGAAGCTTAAGAGGGTGTTAACTGGGAGTGTCTTTTGTTTTTTGCAGGGCTCAGAGGAAATTTCTGAGCATTGCGCTTGTGAGCAAGAAACCCGGCCAGGATGCACTTCCGGGACTTTTGGCTGAAACTTCTAAATGCATCGAGTCGATCCAAAGTTACCGAGAGAAGGTGCCGAGATCGCACAAGTATTTTAACCACTTCTCGGCTGTGTCAGAGTCAATCCCCGCACTTGGATGGGTCGCAGTAGTGAGTTGATGATTCATAATTCATTTGTGAATATTCTTAAATATTGTGTATTTAAATATTAGTTGACTATAATGGTTTTTGTTTTGTGAACAATTATGGAGATTCATTTTGTTACCTTTATCCTATTTCATAGTCACCAACACCGGCTCCTTTCATAAGAGAATACAAGGAAGCCGGCGAATTTTTTGCGAACAGAGTATTAAAGGATGGACTTGACACGGAATGGGCTAAGGATTGGCAAGCAGTGCTCAAGTCAATGGAGACTCATGTCAAGGCTGTACACACAACTGGGCTTGTTTGGGGTAAAATTTAAAATTATTTAAGATTATTTAACGCCGTTTAATATTAATTATTTGTGTATTTAATTTGAATTTTGGAAAAAATATAATTTTTATTTATTAATGTTGAAAATTTAATAACAGGGACTGGAGGTGCACCGGTGGGACCACCACCACCACTTCCTCCTCCCCCACCAATGGATGGGGATGATTTCTCTATGCCGGCTCCTTCTGGAGCATCTGCTCTTTTTGCAGAAATTAATCGTGGTGAAGGGATCACTTCAATGTTGAAGAAAACGGTGAAAATCTCTGGTGGGAGTGGAGGAGGATCTGGGATTAATGCGGGAGCACCCGGTTCTCGGTCAGCGAACCAGACTCAACCAACGAAACCACCGGTGTTTGAACTCGTTGGAAAGAAATGGGTTGTTGAACATCAAGTTGGCGCAAAAGATTTGTCCATCAATGGTCAAATGAGCCAGGTTATCTATGCCTTCAACTGCAAAGACACTGTACTCAAAGTGACTGGGAAAGTCAATTCGATTCAATTGGACAGTTGCAAGAAACTCGGGCTCGTTTTTGATTCCGTCGTCTCGTCTGTCGAATTTGTGAATTGCACTAGTTGCCAAGCTCAGGTTGAAACATTAATTTAAAAAGGAATCATTAAAGAAACTCATTTAAAATTTGTATTGAATGTTAAATATTTAATTTAAATACAGGTGACACAGACTGTTCCGACGATTACCATTGATAAATCTGATGGACTTGAGCTGTATTTGAACAAAGAGTCACTCGGCGTAGAGATTGTTTCGTCTAAATCTTCTGGGCTCAACGTACTCATCCCGAAAGGCCCAGATTATGTAATTTAAAAATATATACTTCCTTAATTTAATACTTGCACCCTGCATGAACAAAGAAATAATTTTGCATTCGGGTTTTGATTTATACAAATCTTAGACTTATTTGTGAAATAATTTAAAATGAATCTTCTCATTATTCGTGAAATTTCTTGATACTTTTAATAATTCTATTATAAGCTTAAATATTATAAAACTAACCATTACAAGCTAGAATGCAAAGCATAACACTAAATTACCCTTATAGAGGCCCAATCATAAGTAAAAAAGTAAATGTAACGAATAGCCTTTTTATCAGTTATTACAAAATGAATCATCTCATTCATTTGATCAGGTGGAGCTGGCCGTTCCAGAGCAATACAAGACGACGGTTGTCAACGGTCGACTCGTCACTGTGCCGAACGAGTCTCTCGGTGTCTGAGGGATCTTCAAAGATTTGTCTTGTAACAGACAAAGGAATTTTTGTGTCTTCTGCTTGAGATTTGCAATTTGAATAAACAAAGGCGCTTGTGGCGCCACCTTTGGCCTAGATTCCTCAGTATGTAAATCTCTTCGTTCGTCGTCCCTTTTCATCCACTTTTTTTTCCTTTCCACTTCTCCTCACACAGAGTCGACCAAAATACTATCCTTTTTCATTTCTCCGCAATCATCTTCATTTCGGATCCACCTGCATTTTTAATCTCTACCATGATCATCAGGAGCTCCTCCTCCCTTGTCATCTCTCCTCATCCAGGGAAAAAGGTCAACCAGTGACTGTGATTCATCTCGTCGCTCTCTACACTCGACTCACTTTTACATCTTCACGACGTACTTTCCTTCTAGTTTCAACTAAAAAATGTAATTCATTCATTAACATTCCTTACAATTTATCATTCCAAGATTCTCATTTTGACTTCCAAGGCATGGCAGGTTGGGCGAAGGCGTTAAGGACATTTTAGCAAATAACGACCAAGTGGAATATGAAATTTAGAAAGTCATTTCAAGGGACAGACTTCCTGGCGCCACGAACCTTGATACAGAGCGAAGGCGCAGTGATAGTTTTTCTTCGATAGAAAACCTTCAAAAACTCCAATCCAAAGTCCAATATCAAACAATTGGTTTTTATATATATAGCTATTTCAAATACGTTTTTATACTTGAGCTATTGATCAATTTGTTTTACTCATTAATTCAACTTGTAATTTAAATGATTATAAATAATAAGTTTTGAAAATTTAACTCAAATTGATGGTATACTTACTGCTTTTACAGAAAGAGTTATATTGTCAATATTGTTGCGTAAATATTGTTATTATTTTAGGGAAGACTTTAGTATTTAATAGTTTAGTTAATTTATAATTGTGATATTGATGAGTTTTATTAAAGATTAATTTTGAGTAAGGATGAATTTACTTTTAGTTTTTAGATATTGTCTTTATTTTAAATATAAATTGAATATTAATCAAATTATTTTTGTTTTTTTGTAGATTTTCACTGGAAAGAATTTATAAAAGATGAGCTACTACTTGCATAAAAAATTTAAGAAAATTGCCAAGATCGAGCCAGAATCCGAAAGAGAGAAGAAACGAATCAAACGACGAAGGACAGGCGATGGCCCTGAAATCCTTGAACCAAAGGAGGAGAAACCTGTTGAGAGTCAGCGATTCAATTTCCGTAGTATCGGTCTTAATGATGTCGGAAGTAATGAAGAAGAGCGCCTGAGTCCTCGGTTATCTCCCAAACTCCAAGATGACAGGGATCAGAAAGAAGCCGCCAAGGCAGAATTGTCGAGTGAAGGCACACCTGTGAAAACCGATCTAGATGAGAATGAGAATGAGGAAGGACTTCGGAGGAGAAAAGAAGAGGAAGCCATTCTCCCAAGGCTCGTTGGAAAACTTGCCAAAAGTGCCACGGGACCTATGGATTTGTCGATTACGAGGAAAGAGTCCAAGCCCGAGTGTCAATTTTGTGGAAAGACTTTCCTCAAATCGAGTCAGCTCCAACTTCACATTAACATTCACTACCTCGAGCGACCCTTTAGGTGCGATCCCTGTGGAGTTTCTTTCAGAACACGAGGTCATCTCATCAAACATAGACGATCTTCATCTCACGATTGCAAGGTTCTTAAACATTTATTTATTTCATATTTTGCTTAATTTTAATTTACTGTAATTTTTGTGATTCCCAAAATATTCATTTAATTATTAATTACAAAGTTTTGCAAGTTTTGACCCTGAATTCAGTTGAGATCAGAAATCAGAATCGTCCTTAATTAATGAATATCAACTTTCAATTGATGTCGTTTGATTGTTATTTCTCGTTCAATTTGAGTAAAATAGAAAATGTCCATTTTATTTATATACAAAGTTTGTCTATATTTTCATACCTTTTACGTATTTAACTTTTGAGTATTCATAATATCAAGTGACATGTGAATATGATGCACCTTGGTTTGTAAAAAGTTATACCCTATGACGAATATAAAATTAGCTAAGATAAAAAAAATTGATTAGTCTAATTCTTCGTAATTTCGTTAACCAACGCCAAACTTTAATCTTTTGCTTTGGAAAGATAGTTTATTAGATATGTTGAACATTTAGATGTTTACCTATATGAATATTTAACCCCAAAGCCTAATAAACTTTTATAATAATTTGTACATTTTAGATCGTTATTCGATCGTTATTACAAATAATTAGAGATTACTCTTATTAATTTCTCCATTTTATCTTTTCACGATGCTTTTGGAACACTTTATTTAGTCAAATATCACGATAATGAAATAAGGATAAATAATGTCATTAATTAAATAAAGAAAAATGGAATTAAAATTATTTTTTACGCAATAAAATAAATTTTATTCTGAGATCATAGGTAATTTTCATTGTATACCTTAAACATTATTTACAATTGCCATTTTAAATCAAACTACCTACTTATTGTTAATAATAAAAGACAATTGTTATTTGAATAGCCATACAAATGAATAGCATAAATTAATATTTGTTGAATTGAAAAAATGATAATGAGAGTTATATAAATTTTATCTGAGTATCAATTAGTTTTAAAGTAGCACTGTAGCATAAGAGGATCGTATTTCATTATTTAATTGTGCGGAATGTGTGGATCGATTAGATTAAATCCACACGTTTGTTAGATGATTACAGGCGATATAGAAAGGAAAAGCTCGAAGCGAATAGGATTCTATTCTTTATCTAATTCAGGCTCAAAAGAAATGGGTGAAGGTTACTCGCAATATTGGGTCACCCATTACATCTGCATACATTCATGAGTTTTCTAAATAAAAGTTCAAAGGAAACGATGAAGCATAAAAACTTGAATCACTTGATGAGTTATCCTTATATCACATTAATATATATTTCTACTTATTATAGCTATAGGCATGTTACATCTATGTATGTTCAATAAAAGTAGATGTATTCCTTCTTATACAAATTCTATCTATTCCAAACCCAATACTCTACACGCATACTTTGCCATTCTGCCATTCTCTTATAAAATATTTTATACGAAACGTGACGACTTTAATTATTATTGAAATTTATGTAGCTTTTCTGCGGCCGAACATAAGCTCAATACAAAAAACAATATTGGAGAATTATTATTCTTTGCCTTTATGAATTATGAATATCTTTCCGTTTAATGATGTAGTTTAATGTTATTTCTTACCTGAATGCATTTATACAATATTGACTATTTAAATTTGTTTTTTATTATCTACTTACTTATATTTTGTATTTAATATTTTTAAATTACAATTATTTAGAATATTCAAGTTATTGATTTTCGGATCTTTTTTGAAAATAAATTAACTCTTAAAGTAGTGATAATAAATTGTGAAATAAATTAAATTAATCTTAAACTTAAGATTGACGAATGTTAACGAGCTCTTTCGTTTTGTTTTCTAAGATTAGAAAACAGTCTTATAATCATACGAATAATACCAATACATAATGTATTCAATTTATATAATATTCATAATTCTATTCAATCAAATATCGAATAACTTATGTAGTTCTTTACCAGTGGTATCCTCAGCTGGGTTGAGTAGGTCGCCTTTTTTATATTTCATTGAGTCAATTGGGGCTTTAATGGTTATTTCACCAATTGACACATTTAAATACGTTTAGGCATTATCTCATCATTATATTCCTCCACTTTTATTCCAAGCGTTAATGATCCATTAAGTTCGATGCGTCGAGTCATATTAAATACCTTTCTTATATAGGAATGTGAATGGAGAGCCATTTTTGTCGATAGTGTAAATGGGAAAAAGATTAAAGATTTATATAATATTGTTTACTTTACAATTTCTTCTAGCTATATGCGTGCTCTTGCACGGTTTTCGCCGATTACAAGAGTAAACTTACATAATAAAGATGAAAATGGGATTAATTTGCCACTATAACCGAGTTTAATGTTGCAAAGCAGATAATATTCCCATATTGAAAGAATACTATTAATGTCTCGAGTCGAGTCAACTGATTGAGGTGTGTATATGTGTGTGTGTGTGTGTGTGTGTGTGTGTGTGTGTGTGTGTGTGTGTGTGTGTGTGTGTGTGTGTGTAAAACGGCTACTCCATTCAATTCTTCTCCTATATTTGGTCACGAAAGAAAGGGATTCAGGTTCGAATGGAAAAAGAACCAAGGGCACTCACACTTCATTGACTCAAATCTCGGGAATTTTCATCCCGAGTGAATTTGATGAAGTTGAGAGATAAAAAAATCTCATGACCCCATACAAACGCTTAAACCAGGCTTGATTGTTCATAAAATTAGAACATTGAGAAGAAATGTATATTTATTTACGTGTGTGTGTTTGTGTGTACTTATTGGAGCATTTTGAAAGGAAATGGGCACAAATGTGCGTAAACGACCTACATGAGCAATAAAGACATTTGAGAGAGTCTCAATGTTCTCTTGTGATGATGAGAATTTGAAGATGTTTACTCGAGTATTTATGAATTAGATAAAAGCTCGATTGATTTGGAACTTCATTAGTCATAGATTTTGTCTTAATTTTAGGTTTATTTGACGGAAGCATGGGGGACGGCGAACGAGTCGAATCCTCGTCCCTTCAAGTGCCTCGATTGTAAGATAGCATTCCGAATACATGGCCACTTGGCGAAGCACCTCCGTTCGAAAATGCACATCATGAGGATGGAGTGCATCGGTGAGTTTGGATGAATAATATGATACCTACTTAATAATGGGAGTTATAAGAATAAACGGCCTTCGACCCACAAAACTCTCCCTTTCCTTCCCACAACACTTTTGGGCTATTCTTAGGGAAGCGAAATGGCCCTTCTGCCACATCAAATGTCCCTTTTCCCTCTCTCTCCCAAATTTCCTCTCCTCGTTCGTCAACAGCATAATTTGAGAATGTTGATAATTTCCTTTTATTTAATTTACGCTTGTAGGGAAGCTCCCGTTCGGCATCTACTTCGAGATGGAGAAGGGCGGCTTCAACCTCAACGAGATTGACACGACAGACTGCTCGATGTCCCTTTCCTCCCTCGAGGTCAGCTGTCGTCTTTTGATAAACATCATGTTTCTCTCTCTTTCTCTCTTTCTATAAATGGGTTTATTACGCTCATACCTCATGTACTAATGGAATGAGCATTCTTAAATACTTTGCTCCAAGAAGGGACTTGGACAAAGAGTCCCTTCTTCGCACTTTATTTTTACTACTACTATTTTCTTAATTTACTTATTTATACCGTGTAAAAATACGCCAAGTCATATAATAGAATGGTGATTTTTGTACCACATGAGTTTATTACGCAGTACAATATGTTGGCTCCTTTTGTAATTAATATTATAAACTTATGGAGGGAATGTATATGAGCTTCTATTGTTTTTCTTTAACAGATCATTGCCGCAAGGATCTACGGAGACCGGTGGAGAGAGAAAATACAAAGTGTTGACAATTGAATTAACTTTTCAGCAGCTTATTATATATAATCAATGTATAATCTTACATACACGCATACAACGTGCATAAAAAATATCATTACATTACAAGTTATATCACAAACATACAAACATGGTGTATGATATGTATGATTGTATATTTGAGAACGTACCTATTATATTATTATTATTATTTATTATTATTATTATTATTATTATCATTATCATTATGCGAATCAAATATTTTTACTCTCAACCTTATGACTGTGAGGAATGACTGAATTGAAATTATGACTGATCATGTTGAAAGGTTTTTTTCTTGTGTGTGTTTGTTATATAATACATATTGTCAAAGTATAAATAAGGATATGATGATGAAGTTGAACGAATGAAATAGAATATTTTCATGATCTTTGTTTTTACGGGAGAAATGAGAAGGAGAAGAAAACTGTGAAAGCGGAAAGACGAAAAGCGATATATTTGTATACCCAGACTCCCACATATAATAATTATATTATAGTATTTAATACAAACATAAATGCTAACTATTTAGTATATTAGAGTTAAATGATATTTAAAATGTAATGACGTAAATGATTCGTGGCTGCTGTTCGAGCAAATATTATATTCATAAAAAGGAAGAGAGTTTTTATACGATGAATCCGTCGGTATATTAAGAAAGGGATATTTTAATCATGGATGTTACAATCAAGAAAGTGCATTTACTACAAAATATAAATAATATTACCTGTTTACTTAAAATTATTAAAGGCGTCAGAGTATTCAAAGATCTACAATGCAATATAATATGAAACATTAAAAACTTCAGAAATGGCTATTCATATTAATGCACTCTATATGATTTGTAAACTTTAAAAGACGAAGAAGAGACGACGAAAAAGTGACAAGTTGAGTTTGAGTGTGTTATTCAATAAAAATGAGTTTTAGAACAAGTTGAATCGATTATTCAAATGCATGTACAAAAGAAGAAAAACGGCACACGATGACTTGAAAGTTTCGGGATACTAAAAATAGTTTCATCTTTGACGAGATTTAGATGAGCTCGCAGATCTTTAGAGTGACATTTATAATTATATAAATGCTACATATTGTATCCAATCTTATATTTAAATACTACGACATAAATCTTTCATTCAACATAAGTTGTTTTTTAAACTTGGTTATAAAATATGCATTTTATGCTTTTAACTTAAACTCATTTAAGATTAAACTCATAACTTCAAATTACATATAATTTCTTTTAAAAATCATTATCAAAATCATTTGGAATTTAAATATTTTGAAACAATGCCTATCGACTTAACTATCGAATCAAAATACTCTTGTCAAGAACACATTTATGAAAGTTTCGAAATCTAAAATGTAAGAGTGCTTTTATTATTGTGTCGAATTAAAAGCAGATAAGTGGCATCTAACTTCTAATTATAATATAATTGTTTTTGTCAAATTAACCATTGACCATGCAGCAGAGCAGCAAAGTAAACAAAAATAGCACGTGTGTGATACGGCTGAAGGTTCCTCAGATCCATGTGTGTGTAAACTGGGTAAGTTCTCCGTGAAAGTCATGAATGATTTTTAAACATGCTATTTATACACCAAATAAAAGATTTTTCCTCTATTAAAATAAAGTACTCTTATTTCATCATTATATTAGTTAAATGTGATTTTAAGCATCGTCTGTAATTTACAATTGCATAAATCATTGAAACAAAACAAAATTTACCATTTTTTAAAACAATGATCGACTGATACTCAATCTTAGTCTTGTCATTCTCAAGAGATTCCAGATTCATTTTTAACTTTTTTGTCGTCAATGATCCGATTTGAAGACAAAACAAACGTCAAACAGATTATCCACAGTATGTGACACAGTCTAATTTCCTCTTTCAAATAACACCGACACGTAAAGAATTTCTGAGCCGAAGCTTTCAAAATCAATAAATTGTCAATTATAATTATAATAACATTATCATTTTTCGACAAATGACTTACGCATACAAAATTCCCTTTACTTTTTTGTCTATGTATGGCTTCCAAGTTAGATAACAATAAGCAATAACGGAATTCTGATACAATTTTCATAAAAACACGCATCTCAACATATACGAGTCTGCGAATCGTTACATGGGCATTAGAAAATGAGCGCAAAATTGGCATATTCATTTAGCATTGAGGAGGAGGAAATAATGAGTCGAGACGGGCGAAAGGGCCAGAAGAGCAGTTGACAAAATAATCTATTCTCCGAGAGCGAACGTTGTTCTGCGAACTCAGTCAGTGACAACAAAGAGGGTAAATGAGGACGTCACTTTTGCTTTTGCAGGGCCCCATTGTTGTTCTCATTCTTGGGCCGAGGGTTCGGAGGCGCTACGCAGTGCGAAGAGAGGGAATTACATAAGAGGGGCTTGGTGTGGGGCCGACGCAGAGCTTCTCCCCACCTCACCAACACACCACCATGGGCATGGAGAAAAAAAGAAGTCCTAAAGACCTACATTTATAAATGGTGGCCCTGGGACTGGAGGATCTGTCGGGGTCGGAGTGAGGGATTTTCGCAGCCACCGTCCTGGGTCAGCACGACCCTCCATCCGGTCCCATGGAAGAGATCGCCACGTCCACGACGGCGATCGTGATCCAGGAGGCCGACGACATCGAGCTCCATTTCGTCGAAGGTAATGCTGAATGTGAAAACCCCAAGAGTTGTTGTTCTCTTGCCCTGGGCTTCGTCTTGGTCCTGGCGGGTGGGTTGTGGCGGGGACGACGGAGGCCGTGATGCCCCCATCCCCTCATATAGGTTAATTGTTTAATCAATAGACTCTCGTTGCGCAACGTGTGAGAAAAGTGAAAGTATGTCTAGTTTATTGGGGAAGTGGGTCAGTGGGACACTCGGAGACTCTGACGAGAACCTCGCTTCAAGAGTCGACTCACCCACTCCGTCCAAAGAACTTTAATAAACTTCCATCGAATCCCATTACCGATTATCTCAACAATGACCAACTTGCTCTCTCGGCCGGCTCTCACCTTATTATTCAACCGCGTGCCACATAATCCGGGATATTACGTCCCATTATGTCTTCTTTTATTACGACCCCTAATGCATCATCGAACCATTTGGTATTATTAATATGAGAAATAATGTCGCGACATTTTCATTGCGCTTCTTCTCTCACACGAATACCTTCTGATTATTCAAATTCTTTTTCACATTCTCATTCGTCTTTTCTAAGAAGTCCTCACGTTGTTGGTCAACGTGGAGGATTCAATGAGGATCAGGCGACCGATTGTCATTCTTATGAGCTATTGTACCATCAAGTAATACAAGGTGAAACAAATGAACTGGGTTGTCTTCTTTTGCTCATTAATAATTATTATTATTTGATAATAAAATTTCATTTAGAAAAAAATGAGCAACCTATTAGCTATTTCAAATTAATTATATAATTAAAATTTTAAAATTGTTTAGTTGACGTGTGTAAAACTTTTAAGTTTATTATAAAGAAATGTTTATAAACATTGATTTTTTAAGTCAAGGTCTTTTAATATTTATTATTGTTTAAAATAAAGTTAATAAATTAATATTAGAATATTAAATTCATAAATGTATGCAATTAAATTCTAGTAGTATTTGTTGTTCAATTTAATCACAAGTTAATTTTGAATGTTGATTTTAAATTAATTGTTTGGATTCACATTTATTTATTAAAAGTAACAAATATCAATTTTCAGACTGTAGTTATCAATATACAAACTAACGATAATAAGTAGGTATTCAGCATTTTAAGAGATGAGTTTCGCTGAGTATATAATTATTAATTGATGTAGGGAGTTTTGCTATGATGAATTAATCATTCATAAAGGGCGTAAATGCGTATTTTGTCTTTTTCAACTCAATAAAATCGTAATATTATGATGTGAGAGCCAGAGATATGAAGTTGTAGTGTTGTAGTGTGAGGTGAAAGGGTAGAGAAGACGTAGTTGTGAATCCTAGAGCTGCATCGTGGTCCCACATCGGCTCTCGTCGACTCACTTGAGAGTGGGAGTGTAATTGGGGCTCAGAAGGCCAAGGGGAAGCCTCATTCCTTGCTTTCGCTCCATCATCCTCCTCCCCAGCGTCGTCGTCATAAGTTTTATCTCCCTCAGGATCATCACACGGCTCTCATACCCTTGGTCCCATTTGGACCTAAAGGGTCCACGAATGGGATCCCTACGTTTCCCCACCTCATGAGATTATCATCAGGGTTCGGTATTGAGGGCACGGGAGATCGAGAGACAAATCTCTCATCGATCCACCCAACCTCCACAAATCGTCACCATCTCATAATGGAATTATGCATGTGATGCTACACATAATATTTTGACTTGTAGGACTCAATGTAACCTATGCTGGCTCTTCTTTTTATTATTTGTCCATTTTCCTCATTCTATATAATTTATTGTTCATATACTCTCTGGACTATTAAAGAATAAATATTTATTACGACCACTCATACTATATTTTATTTAATACTTAAGTTTAGTTAAGTAGATTTACACATGTAAATACTAATAAAATTGCATTAGAAAGAAGTATTTTAAAATTAAAAATGCAAATATATTCTCGGAGAAAATATACTCGCGGAGTCATGTATTATGCGATAGAGCGGGTCTATGTATGTGAGCCAAAGCGTTGAGTCTGGGTGTTTAAATAGTCTTAATTATGACATTCGAAGCTCTTAGCGTAATTTGCTTATAAAGTTATTTTATTACTATTCCACTAAAGACACTTATTGTTTAATGTTCCCGAAATAAGCCTATCCTATGTTTGTCATGAAGACATCTTATAGAAAGGAAAGAAATAGTCAGCTAAAGATGGACGTGTAACTTTTTTAAATTCGAGTTGAGTTGTTTTAATTATTAATTAGCAATTAGTTAAAGCGGAAAGAATAAAAAAGCCCATTAGACCTACTTTAACAATTATTACGACTTTGGCTAAAAGGGGATTAAGGGTATAAAGTCGAATTTATATTATATAAACGAATTGTATAAGCTCTTGGATAGAAAGGGCAAGCGATGAATATCGCACTCTCCCTCTTTTTCATCTCTCCTTTTGCACATTTGGAGTCTCGCTCCACGCGAGTAATTACCTGAATTCCACAATTCGCACTTTTCGAACTCCTGAGGTATGTAACAATGTAACTCAGAAGTATTACGTGAGTGGAAGTTGAAGCGAAGCAGGGGCTGTTCCACGTCCTCACAGGATATTCATTTTATATCTCCATCAAATACTACGCATTTATTTTTATTTTAATGGGACCTGAATAAGATCTACGTATTTTTTCTAATCCGTTTATTATTTGTCTTACAATGAGATACAACATAAAATATGATTCATATAAACAAAGGCGTCGGCGGATGAACACAGAGAAGAAGGATAAATAAAATGATGTTTAAATAATGTGGGCAATTAATTAGGGAAAGAGAATAAAAGCGATTAAGATGTTTGTAAATATTCCTATTGATTTTCCTCTCGATTAAAAGAGATAGAGAGTAAAAGTAGGTTGGAGCGTCGGCTGGGCTAGGTTAGGAGTGAGACAACGCGGGTCGAAAATAAATCGATACACACGGGAGAGGAGACCGAGACCTAGTAAAAAGAGCACACAGAGCGAGGAGGAGGAATTGCAAATAGATATATCAATCGGGGTGGCTCTCTCTCTGGTAGCCTACTTAATTTATATAAGTAATATGCGTTGTAGTAGGCCGTCCCTTCCAGTTCTCCTGGACAATAAATAATGGCAAATGTAATTTATCTCCTCATCGGAGTCAAATCCAGGGAGTCGGTGATAGGAGAGCTTGGAATTGGGCGTTGGAAGAACCATTCAATCAAAGCACTCTTATGAAATGTATGAATGCGTGAGGATGAATTTCCAAGGCGGAGTCATGTATTATGTGATAGAGCGGTCTATGTATGTGAGCCAAACCGTTGAGTCTGGGTGTTTAAGTGAGTCTTAATGAAGGGTCTGTGCTTATTTGTGTTCCTAAGGGCCCCTGTCCCTTTCACTTTCATTCAGGGCGCTGTTGAGGTTGAGGAGGATGGCAAGGGAGCGCAATGGGGCTCTCGGTGCATTCGACAAATCCAAGTTTAAAAAGTAGGTTATCTCATAATTTTTTCTTCTCTCACTCGCTCACTCTTCAGAGATCGGTTGAGGAGAAAAGTAGGTTAGTGGGTCTCTATACTCACTTTCAATATGACATAACATAGGGCTATAGGGCTCCCACTCCAACCTACCCATTCCCCCTATGCTCACAGAAAAGGCAATGAAAAAGTAGGCCACACAACAAACTCTTGACTAAAAACTTTCACTTCTCTCGTTTAGTTCCCAACTGTCCTCTGTGCCCTCCGCAGCTCCTGTGTTCCTCACTCATTGAGACTCGACAGACGAGTTGTTAAATCATCGCTCTCGTCTGGTGCCCTTATTACATCCCTGCCACCTTTGCCCGCACAGTCTTTGGTGGAGGAGTCTTGGTCATTGTTCTCCTCCTTGCAACTCCGAGTGGTGCTCTCGAGTGTGATTTGAAAGTGAGGATTTGGGCCGGGTTGCGTAATATGGGCATTACGAATAAGCGGGATTTGTTCCTCAAAATTGTGCCCTGAGATAAATCAATTCGTACCTGACGGGATCTATAGTGTGTGGACCAAGTGTTTGTCATTGTGGAGTAAATCATGGAAATGAACATGTATAATATCAACTACTACGAGAATCAGATTTTCGACCAGAGCATCTATCCCATCTACTCAGGTAGCGTATAGGACCCTGTCCCCATTACGTAATATTGAGAGTGTGGCTGTGCCTTTTGGATCTTTTCTCTTCCCTCGTGGAGACGAAGGTTCTTGGAGGAATTTGGATGAGTGGGGGATCTCCAGCAGGATGCACCAACTGGCTTTTGTCCAGCGGGAGGAAAAATCTAAAAATTAAATAATTTATTAGGAATGGAGAGATTTGGCTAGAGAAGGGTGGAAGGTATGGTGAGAGGGATGATGATGGTTGGTAATTGTTGGGCAATTTTATTGCAGCGACAGGGAACACGCCTCCCCAGAGTAGCAGCCATGGGCCCGACCTCTACCACCATATCGAGCAGCCGGACACGAAAGAAGGAATCGAAGAATTATGTCCAGTGTGTGGAGACAAAGTGTCTGGCTATCACTACGGACTCCTGACCTGTGAGTCCTGCAAGGGATTCTTCAAGCGAACGGTCCAGAACAAGAAGGTCTATACGTGCGTGGCCGAGAGGCATTGTCACATCGACAAGACACAGAGGAAGCGGTGTCCGTACTGCCGGTTCCAGAAGTGCCTAGAAGTTGGGATGAAGCTCGAAGGTAATTTATCCTCTTTTTCCTCTCTGGCCCCTTTTTATGTGCAATGTCATAAACAAATAAATAATGCACAATGTTCAATTCAGGTTGCCTCTCCAAGCTCCTGACATTTTAAGCTTTTTCCTTATATATTTTATTGTGTTTTTGAGGAACTGTTGTTAGTTTTATTTTTTGAAATGCTCAATATCGAGTGAGAGAGGGGTTTTTGCCTTTGATGAGCGCATTTGTTTCTTACTTTAAAGTATGATATCATTGGGGTGAAAAACGATTGTTTAAATGAATAAATCATTTTAAATTATTAGCCAGAAACCTAGATAATATTAAATTGCGAAAGCCTTAAAAGTGTCACTGAAAACGAGGATTGCTGAATTTAAATGCATTTATGAATTCGAAATGTTTTTCTCCTGTCCTGATGGATTTATTAGGGATTAGCTTAATGAAGAAAACGAAAAAGGGCTGTTGTTAAATTCCTCACTTTTACTGTCGCGTCCAAATATAAAGTTCAAAGTAAATAAGTCCTTGTATAATTTCATTCATAACCAGGGATTGAACCTTTAGAAAGTAAACAATAATAAAAATAACAAACATATGAACGAATTTAAACTCTCTTGGTTTACTGATTGAAAGTTAGGAAAGGTTAATATCCTTCATTCATAATAGACAGCAATAATTAATAGTAGTAGTAAAATCGACAGTGAAAAATAATTAAATAATAATATAAATAGTTCTTTGAAATTAAACACAAGTATTTGTTTATGTGATGCAGCGGTTCGAGCTGATCGAATGCGGGGCGGTCGTAACAAGTTTGGTCCAATGTATAAGCGTGATAGGGCACGTAAACTTCAGCTCATGCGGCAGCGTCAGTTGGCAGTCCAACAAGGGTCGCGGGGTCACCTGGAGTCCCCCGCTCTGCCTCAACAGTTCATCCAGAACTTCCCTGGTCCCTTGATCAAGCAGGAGATTCAGATACCTCAGGTCAGACTCTACCCCGCCCCGCCCACCCCACCCTCTCATCTTCATCTTCGATTTATTAAGCCATCATTGAGGGTGAGAGTCAGTGAGTGGCTGGACGTACAACGAGGGATGGTAAAGTTTAGAGAGGCTCTTCTGCAGCCTCGGCTGCTGGAACGGAGATCATCAAGACTAATTGCCACGGCTCGACCTAAATTAGGTTAAACGTATATATTTTTAGAACCATACACTCGGCCAATTAACTTCATAAACCGGCCTTTAATGCACGTTCATTAAACTTCTGTTTGGGAGTCTCATCTCAGTTCAGAGTGTGTAATGCATCCTCATTTGGAAAGGATGGAAGGGAAGAGTTAAAGAGCCATCCGAATGTGTTCAGCCTAATGATTCCTGTCAACATTTCATGGACTCCGAACTTCCAATGAACGTGACATTAATGAAAATAACGATTTCTTCTTTTTTTTACTCATGTACGCAAATGCAATGGGGGGGTTTGATGTTGGATGAATTATTACGTACGTTAATTTAATGTATGGAAGACAATTTGTTATTTTTTCCTATTAACGGCGGTGAAGGTACTTGGGCTAAGTTCCTAAAAGGAGAGTTGAGAAAGGGCAAGTCATTTTCTATCCTTATTATATATGGCAATTCATTTGTTTTTTGATTTAATTGCTCATATTTTTTCACATGGATTGCCTAAATAATTGACAATTACTTGTTATTGGTCAGACGAACAATGACTTCATGGGCTTTTATGTATAGACTTTTAGACTGACTTGCCATTAATGTTTATTTAGACATTTGTTTTTTGTTAGGATATTCCTATGTTGGGCAGGGATTTTGAATATATTAAAAGATCCACATTGAATTGGTGAATGGAACATTATGAAAATTGTTGTGGACGAGGAGTAATGAGAAGGAAGTATTTTACCTGATGGACTGGAGAGCGCACAGGAAGGAAATGATGAGGTGTAATTATTTTTGGAAATTGGAAAAGTGGATCTTTTTCATTTCAAATTGGAGCAGAGAGGAAGGATGGGATTTATGGGATGGACAGTAGAAGCTCATCTGGCTGGACAGAAACGAGAGTGAAAGCGAGGGAAAATGCACTAGCATTTAATCCATCATTCAATCTTTTCCCTGAATTTTAAATTATGATTCTTCACACTTGACTTGGCCTGAATGCTGAGCATTGTTCATTTATATGTTTTCATTTTTGGATTTTGAAAGGAATTTATTTACTAGTCAGTCTACTGTCGAAATAGTTTGAGAATGTGAACCCTGACAATCAAAATAGATGTTATTAGCAATATTATACCTCAACTAATTAACAATTAATTTTATGAAGACTAAATAAACCTTTCCATAAGAACTATAAAAAGTTGTATTAGATTTTCCTAATATTAATCGTTAATTAGTTGAAGTATTGGTAATAACATTTATTTTGATTGTCAGGATTCAAATTCTCAAGCTATTTCGACAATACTAGTCACGAAGAGAAGGTATTGGATATGGAATTCAAGGGACACTTAATATTTTCTTCATTGGAGTTTAATGGGATTTAAAATTGAGCTTGGAATTCTTCGGTCTTTCGGATTCCAATATCTTTGGAATAGTTTTTGAAGAAATTTGAGGTACTTTTAGATCTTATTTTGAAATACAACCTGTCTAGACTCACCTCTCGAGCAGATGGTGATAAGATGCTCGACTTCTCACGCTTCTCAGAAGATAGGATTTAGTTTCAGACACGATGCGAAGATTTATTGGAATTTGTTCTAAATTCAATGATTTACCTACTGGATATGGATCAAGGGCTCAGAGTCATTGCAATATATGCTTTTGTACAAAACTGTATTTTTTTATCAGGGAGAATATTGAGCTTTATTTTAAATTGCAGAGTGAGATATTGTCATACAAGTGTAGTTCTAATGGGTGAAGGTCGATGTTCACAATTAGGATTAGGTAGGTAGAATGGAATTATTTCCCTTGTTTTCCTCATGATTAGCTAATTGTGGGTTTAAATGCCACGTGGAATTTTTAATGATTGTTTCAATGTTTAATCACTGGCTACAAAGATTTTATCGTGTAGCTATACAATTTATGATATTTATGATTTTGGTCAATAAGAATAAGAAGGGATTAAAAAAAAGGTTTTGGTTGATCGTGGTGTTGTACGAGAGGGTTGGGTGCGTGAGGGTGTTAGCGGCGGAGGATCCCCCGTCTCTGCGGATCCGATATTTTGTCCTTCCCAGGTGTCGAGCTTGACGAGCAGCCCGGACAGCAGCCCTGGGCAGATGATGGGGAGTTTGGGGCTAGAGGGGAAACCTTGGGCTGTTGTCGGTCCGGGTAACAACAACAACTCGACTCCGAGTTCAGTCGGCGGCGGCAAATGGGACGATGTGTCCGGAGCTGCAGCGGCCCCGGGTCCCTCACAGGTATCCCGCGGTCGGGAGTTTGGTAGCTCTAAAGGCGGGGCACAGGAGGGGCTCGGGAGCAAGGTGCCAGGACTGGTGAGAGAACTCCTCGCTGCCGTGGATGACAAGGAATGGCAAGGGGCTCTGTTCAACCTTCTCCAGAACCAGACGTACAACCAGTGCGAGGTCGACCTCTTCGAACTCCTCTGCAAGGTCCTCGACCAGAACCTTTTCGCTCAGGTCGACTGGGCCCGAAACTCGGCTTTCTTCAAGGACCTAAAAGTAACGTCATTATTTCATTCATTGTAATGTGGGATCGGGGAAAAATATGGGATTTTGGGAGGGAGAGAGTTAAAGAAGAGACGATGAGAGTTTTGCATGACTCCGTAGGTTGACGACCAGATGAAGTTACTCCAGCACTCCTGGAGCGACATGTTGGTGCTGGACCACCTCCACCACCGCCTCCATGCTGGTCTCCCCGACGATGCCCCGCTTCCCAATGGACAAAAATTCGACCTCCTCTCCCTGGCCCTTCTCGGGGTTCCTGCATCATTAGAGCGGTTTCACGAAATTTCCGCCAAGCTCACCGAAATCAAATTCGACGTGGCTGACTACGTCTGCCTTAAGTTTCTCCTACTCCTCAACCCCGGTAAGAACAGTAAGCCCATAAAAAAATTTTTATTGATTTTTAATTTAATGGAATTTAATGCTTAAATTAAATATATACAATTTTTCTTGAGAATTTAATGTCAATAAAGGGAGTATTAGAGGATAGATTTGACCCTTTTTGTAAAGGAGTCTATATTTTATCATTGAATTAGAAATGAAGTTTTTTGGATGAAATTGTAAGTTATTGTGCTTTTTAAAAAGAGGTTGAGTTGAAATATTAAATAATGAATAGGAGAGTCGAAGAGGATAATTGTGAATAGAATGAAGTAAAAGAACGTTTCCGCTCCGCGAGTCTCTTATGTAAGGGGAAATGTTAGCAAATCCTCTCACGAACCAATGTTGGTTCAATGGAAGAAAAGGGCGAGCGAAATGTCTTTCGACTCTCCATGCACATTCCTTTCCCTTTTCATCCCCATTTCAATCATTTCTTATTATTTTTGCAGATGTGAAGGGACTGATGTCACGGAAGCACGTCCAGGAGACTCACGACCACGTCCAGCAGAGCCTCCTCACCTACTGCATCAACTGCTATCCTCAAGTCCAGGTTAGTTAGGAGTTTTGAGTAATGACCCCGACCCCGTTGGTTGGCCTACTTCACTCCCCCTTCACTCCACCTTCCATTACTTAAATCGAGTCTCTCTTTAAACAAATTACCTTAATTCTCTCTCTCTTGCATCATCATCCCTCTCCTTTTCATCTCCTCTGCCCAATATGGGATCTTCTTTTTCACGCAGCTCGAAATGATATGCCGTTTTAATGGGATAATTGGAATATCGCTCACAAACAATTAAAAGTGTTCCTTTTTTCCTTTTGCATTTTTTACACTATAGCCTAGTTGGTGGAGCAGAGTCACACGTGCCATTTGGAAAAAAAACTTTTGTAATCCCTACATATGTAATTAGTAATTACAAGAGAAAAACTTGGTTGATGATGATGATGAATAATGTGAGCTTCTCGCAAATGTGTTCAACTAATTGAAGTGTTTGAGGAGAGAAGCAATTCACAAAATGTAGACGTGCGTTTAAACCTGAATTTTCAGCATTGTTTGAAAATGACATTTTGCACTCATTGGGAATTGCGAAAATGGTTAAAGCGACTCACTCATATAGGAGACATTTTTAAGTGTCTATTTCGCTTGTTGAATGCCATTTATACGCGTATTTAGGTTGAATTAGGTCACCAAAATTTGGCATTATTATATTTTCTCCCAACTTTATCTTGCTTTGTGCTTGCATTCTGTGGATTTACTATGTTAAAAGGTATCTCATTATAATATGGACTCTATCTATCGTGGCCATTAAAATTTCTTCCAAATGAATTTATAATTAATGAGCAAGCAATGTAGAGAAGATATTTAGGATGATTTAAATTTAGTTGTAGAAGAAATATTTTTTGGCCTGAATTACAATTCTTGCGAGGTTGAGGTCTATTTATAAAGGAGGAATTACTGCCCGAGACCTGAAACCGTTTGATTGAGATCTTGACCTAAATCTCCCCTATGCCATGAGAGATTCGTGGAGTAGTAAAAGAGTGAATGTTATGTTCTCCCCCCATCCAACAGAGTATGGAAACAAGTAGGAGGTATGCCGAGTATGTGTGGTGTTATGAGATACACACCGTGTGTGTGTCTTTGTGCTCATTCTCACTCATGAGTGCCTTTCCGACCCCAGGACAGGATACGAGTCCTTTATGTTATTACGTATGCTTTATGATGATGTCTGAGGTGTGTGGTGTGGAAAGTGAGAGTGACCCGCACACACTCGTTGGTTCACTATGTAACCCATTATGTCTCTCTTGCATTGTTGCATTGAGAATGATATAATAATGCACTTGGATGCTTGGGAAGGAACGTTTTAAAGGGCTTTTATATTTAATGTTATTTTAATGGTGATTCGATTAGACATTAGGAATTCTTCCATGGCAAGATAGGTTAATGTAATGGGGTTTTCATTATTTTTTCTCTTTCTAATGCTATTTGATCAAAAATAAGAGAGAATATAAATTAAGTTATTTAATTGCTTAGTTCTTTGCATCAATTATCATTCCTGAAGACTTTTGAATCCTTTACTTATTATCTTAACTTATCCAGTTTGGGCCATTCCAGATATTTGTGATTTATTCTTATATTTTATTAATCTAATATTTTTTAAATTGATCGTTACTAATATATTTTGTTTTCCTTTTAGGAAAAATTCACAAAACTTCTTCAAATTCTCCCTGATCTTCGAAACGTGGCGAACCGCGGAGAGGAGTATCTTTATTTTAAACACATGAACGGGTCGGCCCCAACGCAAACCCTACTAATGGAAATGCTCCATGCGAAGAGGAAGTAGTAGGCATATTTTTGTAAATAATAGATCTTTATTACGTCCTCTTTTTCAACTTTCCCCACTTTTTTCTTCTTTTTTTCAAGTAGCTCTGACAAAAATGGTACTGGGTTTAGAAACGTAAGCTATCGAAATCGTAGATAAATAATCAAGAATATTATATTATATATAAAAATATTATATATTGCTACCTATTCATGTAAAAGAATTTACATGTTTACTTTAATTCATTACAATCGTGTAATATGAGTATCTCTTGAATCAATCATTTTCTTTCATAGACTCTATTGTAAATAAATATTATATTATGTTAATTGTATTTATAAAATATTGTCGTCACTTTTTTTCCTGATGGTGATAAAGTAACTTCACTTTAAATCGTATTTACACCCACACACTGCTATAAAGTACATTTATTTAATTACTCTTCAAATATACAATTATATTTAGACGTAAAAGAGAAAGTGTTTATTTTTATTTTGAACTCTTTTGGGGGGATTTGTTTAGGGCATTAGGACAATCTCTGCTAAAAACTGTAATATGTACATATTACTATAATGTATAATATACTTTTTAAATGTAATCAGCATGAATTGTGAAAAATTAAATGTAATAAGGTTGTTTTTTCATTTATTATTGATTATATTTATTAATGATAAATCGTAAAATATTATCGATTGTGCGACATTCCATTTGACTAGACGACAATCTTCACATATTAATGATGATAAAAGTTTAATTTATTTTTAAAGAGTTGTAATAATGTTATATTAGTATAAAAATATATTATTGTGAATATTTTTTCTTCTTTCCTGTGTATCCTCATTTTCTTTTTTCAGGTTTTTTCGGTTATTATCTTACAAGTACATCAATATATAGTTTTACAAAATCACAAATTGTTTAGTTATCACAATTTTCGTGAAATTCGTTTTCAAGTCTTCAAACTTCCTTCGAGTCGAATGGTGAATCTAAAGATTATATGATACTTTATTGTGTAGAAATTAGTAAAAAGCTAGCAAAGGATGAAAATGAAAGGATTAAATTGCGTATGCGAATTCATTGAGGGAGATGTATGGTGTAGCCTTTACTTAAAATCTTATATTATATTGATATCTCTACACATATAAACTATTTAATAAAATAAATTTTGTCGTAGAACGCTCGGCCTTCTTAACATGTAATTTCTCTTGTATCTCCTCGAACAAGCATTTATAATTTACATTGTTATGCGTAAAAAGTGAATTGAAAGGTAACTTGATTTAAATATTTGTGAGATGAGTCGAGGAAGTAAATGTTTGTTAGCCATAAATATAAATATCTTTATTTTGTACGAAACTCTTTTTCCTCCTCTTGTACTAAATAATTAATAATATTAACTAAATATGTTATAATTGAACGAAGTTTACATACACACTATATTATTATATAAATACTATATATTAAAATGTATTCTTCTGGTGGGGAGGGGAAGAGAGGTAAAAATATATTAGAATATTAACTAAGACAGTTGATGTGAATGTGCTCATGAACTTTTTTTGAATGAACGAAACTTGTATGATCATCAGGTTCATTAATTATTATTATTATCATTATTCAATATTTCTTATTATGTAAGATGAGGAGAGAAATTGTGGGTATTATATGATTTATATATGAAATAAATATTAGCTATTATTATTATTCAATTTAAAGAAATATTAGGATTTAATAAATTAAAATTATAATGGAAGGAAAAGTATATATTTGCTGAAAAATGAGAAATCGTGATGAAAGTTCCAGCCTGCTTGAAGGTTTTTTGAGAAATAATGTTAAAATGTCTACTTATAAATATTTTTAAAAAATTAATAAAATTCCTTAGCCAAAGAAATTTATTTTAGCCAATCCTTTTCGCTACTTACTATTGATATTTGACCTTTAAATATTGACTACATCTCTAATTAATATTGATAGAATAGTGTTAATTCAAGGTTCATTCACAATTTCATTTAAGAATAATCAAAAATATGTCTAATTCTGGTAATTTGGAAAATTTAAAGAATTGATAATTTAAAAGGAAAATGTTTAAATATTATTATTCTGATCCAAATTGTTGCATGCTAGAAGTTTAAAATGTTGACTAATAATTGAAAAATAATGATGAGTGAACTTGAAATGTACATGAGAAAAGTATAAAGGCTTGAAACTTTAATGTCGGGACTTTTGTGGAGAACATACAGTTTGAGCAAATGTCCCGAGTCTGTTTCTTTCTTCACCTGTTGTTATCTATTAAGTGTAAACTTTACAAATTGTGAAAATGAAATATATAATATATGAATCACTGTTGGAACGAAGAACGTAATAAATGTAGTGCTATACTCATTTGAATGAAAATGACAAATCTTTTAATACAAAATTCTCATAAATCACTGCTTCATATTAGCTTTATAGTTTTATGGCTAAAGAGAATTAATGAGAAGCATATAAAATAATCATAGTAAAGACACGAGCATTGAAGTGTGAACGGGAAAGTAGTTTAATATTCTGTATGCCTTCAGATGGTGACCTAGAATTGAAATCTAGATTTGGTAAAGCGAGACTCAACTCGTGCCATTACATAAGAATCACAATTTACACAATCGCCCTTTCCCTTTCTCTCCTCAAACTCCCCAATGTGCATTCAATAATATATGATACTTTTATTCAATTTCATACCTATATGCCCTCTTATTCTATAAGGTATTATGTGCATGTTTACATTTATTTAGACAATGACTATATACCTTCTACTTTTATATTCAATGATTATGATTAGGTATATTATTTACTATTTATTAGTCATTCGTCTAACAGATTTGCGTGATTATCAAGATCCCAGACGCCAATTTTATTAGCCCCTACAAACATGGTCACACTTCCCTAACAATTTACTCTTTAATAAGATTCTTTTATTAATATTGTAGCATGCCTCCTCCTACAATATAATGAAGAAACGTTTAAATAAAGATTTCCCAATGCCAAGCATTTTCGTGTGTAAAGGAACGATATTTTTTTTACTTTTATGCCGAATGATTTACATGAAACCAAAGTAAAATATTTATAGTTTAGGAAGATCTTAATTATTGGATTTAAGGGTGATAAATTTTGCTCTACCATACAAGATGTTTGGAAGGATGCTGTACAATTGTCAAGATGTTTACATAATGCTACAATTAAATTTTTATTAGTGATCAATCTTTAATATTTTCCAATCAAAAATAGATTTTTAAAATGGAATAAATATTCCTTTATTGATTTACAATTTGCCGAAATTGAAAGATTTTCTGCCAAGGATTGCTTGGATATTTCCTGCTGGTTTATCACCAGGAAGGAAAACTTCAAGATTCGGATTAACAGAGAATGAGAACTTTGAGAAATCAATCGGATAGTAATGCTTATTCGGGAGGCGAACCTCGATCTTTGACATTTGTGGGATTTGTTCAAGAACTTTTTTTTCGGCCAAATACAAGGTGTTTTGAACTGAAGGTGAAAAGATTCCCTTGTCTGGAGGTCCAGCGAACGCATCAAGGATGCAATCACGCACCGTTTCCCTATTCACAATTTAATTCATTAAATTACACATTATTAATATACAAAATATACATTAAGTATTTAAAATAGTTGTGTTAATAGTGCATCCTTAGGCAAATAAGGTTACCAAGCTTTGTCATAATCGACACTTTTTTTTCGGCCAAATACAAGGTGTTTTGAACTGAAGGTGAAAAGATTCCCTTGTCTGGAGGTCCAGCGAACGCATCAAGGATGCAATCACGCA
>VJMY01000871.1:0-28088 GCA_009869795.1 Neelides sp. FZ-2019
TGAAGCAGAAGAAAACACTAATTGGGTCTCTTTTGCAACAGTTCACAGCTATAGTCAGGTAAAACCATATTTTTTACTTGGTTTTATACTTTTTAAATTACATTAGTAAAAGTGAGAAAAAGGTATAATCATTGGGAGTGGAAAATAATGCTTTTAAGACAATTTTTGATTTAATCTCAATGCTTATTTTCCACAGCTCTGGATGACACCTTGGGGATACACGTTTGATCTTCCAGCAGATTACGATAATTTGGTATTTTACAAAAATGCTTTGTTTAATTCTAATTACACTGAATATTTGCTCAATACAAAATCAACTAATTAATCAACACGTGTGTATTAGATGGTTGTTGCAAATGCTTCAGTAGCGGCTTTGACTGCCGTTCATGGAACACAATATCAAACAGGGTCTTCGGCTAATATTCTTTGTAATAATTACAAAATAATTTAGCAAATTAAATTAAACTTTTACTCTACTACCCTAAATGGGTTGTAAACAAGTGCTATATACATATAATACATTAAAATTAACAATGTTAATTATAAGCATAGAACTTGAATACAATGATTGAAATTAAATAATTATTAAATAAATTTTTCTTAATACCCTAGATCGTTCATCAGGTTCAAGCAGAGATTGGGCAAAAGGAGAAGGAGGGTAAATATCTAATTTCCACGCATTCTTTATTTACTAATGAATTGTTCTCTACATGGAATTTTAGAAACTATTACATCTTAAAATATTATTTAATATTACTATGAATTCAATATAACTTAAATGGTTTATTCTTAGATTTCAGTACGTTTATACTCTTGAATTGAGAGATACTGGTTTCCATGGATTTGTCCTCCCTCCAGACCAAATCATACCAACAGCTGAAGAAACTTGGGCTGGACTTCAAGTTCTTGCAAGACACACCAAGGGAGCTTAATTCGATGAATTAAAAATTATGAAAAAGTGTTACATTATGTCTATTTGCCTATAAAAAAATTATATCTAATTATTTTATTAAAAAAATTGACCGAATCATACAATTATAATTATGAAAATTGATTATTTCAAATCATATACTTGAATATACTCTAGTTATATTAACTTTAACGATTAGGTCTTTAACTCAACCTGATTTATATTCAAAACTATGAAAGAGATCATTTTAGCGATTTTCAATCCTCTGATATGGTGGTAAATCGTGTTGTTGGGAATAAGTGAGACTTTCCGGAAATTTTAATAAGCACGTTTTTAATTTCAAGTTACGTGTTTACTTTTCATGTTTTCCAAAAGTCTAATTATGCGCATTTTCTCGCATAAACGCATTCCTTCAAAATTATACGGTTGTCTTAATTGCCCCAAGGTTAAAACCCTCATCGCGCATCGTCTCAAAAACAGTCTCAAAATCTTCCTTGTCTCATAATTTCATACTCAAACTAAAATCCAAATGGAGCTTTAGCTATGAAAATAGTTTTCTATAGAAATAGAAACTTTCAAAAACTCACCGACTTTAATTAATTAATTTTACCCTACTATAAAACAGCTCTAAAAACTAGTATAAAAATAGAAAAAAAGTAAAAATCATCAAAGTTCAATAAAAAAGAAATGGATAAGAATGAGATTGAGGGTTCGCTTCCACCACCAACAATACCAAGGGATGAAGAATGTAAATCCTTGGTCATGGATCATTTACCTTATAGAACACCATCTAAAAATACAACAATGTAAGTTGCATTGGGTCACTCAATTTAATTTACAGTTACTTTTTTACGTCTTTCTATACTTGTAACTTGTAATTCACCCCTATTACAATATAAAGCAACAACCATCAACTCAACAACCTTCAGTCCTTCACAAGGAGATATACTAGCTCACAATGAAAGTAATATCATACCATACACAGATAGCAATAAGCAAGATAGATTATTATAATACATTATTATTATATAGTCCCTGTAGAGCCATGCTGGTTTAATGGCATGTAATAATACACCGTTGAAGGTACACAAGAGTCTCAAATTAACGTGTGAGGAAGGGATCAAGTTGTGAATTGCGTAAGAATGTTCAATTCTCTCTATAATATATATGGCTCGTTCCACGTACTTTGCACAATCGGCTCTCGCTCTTTCCTTGTCTTTTCAAGAATATCTAGAAAAAATTCCTTCGTTTACAATATCCACTACATTTTGAAAAACTAATTTTCTCAGCCCGATCTGTGAGGTCTAGAACTAAACACAATTCGATAGCTACTTGGAATACGAATATGATAGACATTAAACTTAAACCTCACAGAGTGGACGGGCTGAGAAAATTAGCTTTTCAAAATATCGTGGATATTGTAAACGGGGGAATTTTTTTTAGATATTCTTGAAAAGGCAAGGAAAGAGCGAGAGCCGATTGTGCAAAGTACGTGGAACGAGCCATATAATAGAGGAGTCGCAAGGGGCGAGGTGAAGTTGAGAACTCCAAAGGCCTCCGACTTGTTTACCAGCGGGAGCAGCTTGAGCAGCAGGAGCAAGAAGAGCCGGATGGGAAGTGAGGAGCCGTGTGGGTTGTGGATTCTTGCTGGGGGACTTGAGAGTTCAGTTCGTCCACAGCCTTGGCCCAGTCCACAACTTCCTAACGGCCAACAACGTAGCCCAATGGATCCGTCAAACGAGTTGAGTTCAATCTTGTCCCGCCGAGCCCAGAGGTCAGAGTGCTCGGAGGCTGACCTCGCACCCGTGCGTCCTTCACCCAATGATATCTTGAGAAACCTCTCAAGGAAAGAAGTACAAGAGTACAAGAAATTGTTCAAAAGGTAAAAACATCATATTACACTCATTTTGACTTCTTTTCACAACGTTTTGAATGTTAATTAAGTTGCTTTTTAAATTCATTTTTAACATTTGACTAGACTCTTGAGATTTGAATTGAAATGAACTGTTATTTGATGGATTGGGTTTTTACACTAATTATGAATAGGTATTATGATTCCAATAATATTCATTAATACAATTTTTATATTCTAATGGTCGAATCAATATCACAAAATGACATATTAAATTATCATTTTAAAAAATTTTCATAATTCTGATTCCGAATTATGAGATTTCTGAGATATGCAATATGCTTAAATAATCAACAAAAATTATTTACAAGTAATATTTAAAACTACGCATTATATTTAGAATTACGTCGAAATATTTGTTAATAACATTTATTTAAATTCAAACATTAAATAATCAAAAAAGTAGCTTTTGAGCTATGCAAATCATTTTGTTAGAAATCATCATAATTTATCTAAATTCAAATACCATATATCTTTTTTTTCTCATTTCCCATTTTTATTAGAACGGGCGTGGAATTGTTATTTTCAATCATTTCTGTCTCCTCATTGCGAAATGATTGATAGATAAATGAGGAAGTCGTGGACATTTACAATTCCTCCTTCATGTTCCATCCTCTCGGTTCAATGAGCCATTTTTATTTTAAACAATTACATGACTTTCCTCCTCGCTCTTTCATTTATCTTTCTCTGAATGTCTGACTCAAATGTCCGTAGTCCTTTCGCCTCATCTATTAATTGTATTTAAACCATCACAAAATGACACATTGCACGACAAGTTTCATCATCATATTAAAATCATCCACCTTTTCAGTATTACTTAAAGCTATATTATAAAATAGTTAATAAAAGATATTCTACATAGAGTCCATTGAAAAAGGTTTCCCATCATAACCATTGTCGAAAATGAGAACAACAATTTAAGTATTTACTATTATTGTAGTTACAAGTATGGAAAGGTGAAGGAATTCCCCCACGGCTCCACGACCCTACAAATAAATATTCCTCCACTTTCTGTTAACCATTCCTTCTTAATATGGAAGTCTAATGGAAGTTTAAGCAACTCTGTCTCTTTAAACGCTGTTCTCTATGTGTGAAGACGCGACTTTCTCAACGAGTTTCTCAGTTTATCTTTCAAGAGGAAATGGTTTTATTTTGAGATACCCAAACCATATACTGCCATACACTTCGGTCAAAGGGAAAATCCAACTTGTGATAATAAACTTCACAATTTAACTCTATGGAGTTGAGGAGTTTTAGCCCTCTGAACTCCTCTTATTATTACTGTACTAGGCATCTTGCTGTATAAAAATGAAAAGTGGAGTTGTGCACAAGTCGAAAGATTTAAAAGGTGTATAGGAGATGTGAGAAGGCCTTCTTCATTTCACGCAAATGATTCTGCTTGGTAGGCCCATGATGATCTCCTTCAGAGGTCTTCATAAATTGCCGGAGCATTTAAAATGAGGGTGAGAGTGTGAACTCCATTTTACATCTCCACACGCGAGGATCATATTACACACCAAGAAGAGAAAACGGAGATTGGAAAAACTTCTCAGCCATAAGAATATCAAATGATCATGTGGCTTGTCTCAAGTAGGAGAAAAAGAAACAGAGGTGTAATAATACGTAAATATATAGTTACTCTCTGTGGTAAATATGAAGAACTTGACTTTGCTCCTTTTCTTATCTCATCACAATCACACACAAAGCTGAATATTTTTTCTGCATTATTTTACATTAGGAATTTATGTGTATTGCTTTTCTAAATATTCTCGCTCGTCCTCGTCACATCACACATTCATATGATTCATATATTATTGTATTATACTCACCACACACCCGTTAATTATTTGTACAATAATACCTACTTTACTCAATATAGATGAAGCGAGACAAATGAAGGTTATGAATAATTACAATGGTCCGGAGGATTTAGCATGATTAATATTTGAGTCATGTCCAGAGGAACGAAGCAAAGTTCACTTAGCAAGCCGTAGAGGTTTAAATTTAAATGAGCTGATGAGGATGCATGATGAGTATTTATAAAGTCCATAAAGACCAGAGGAATCACGATTTTCATTAACATGCATTTCTTGAAAGGAAAAAATGCCATTTTACATTATCTCTCCGTTGAAGGAAAAGCAGCCCAAATTTATCTACATATTTGTTACAAGCCCATTAAGGTTTTTACTCCTTACTGCTACTAGCCTTAAGTAATTTTAACACTCATGGCCTATTCCTCTCCTAAAGGGGAATATCCATTTTCCATGCATTTTGAAGTAAAAGTGAATTTAGGTGTATAGGGAGAATGTCTAATGTACGAGTGAGATGTCTGTGTCAGCTATTTAGAATCGCGCAAAATGCATGAACAGATTTAGATGATACAAGGAAACGTGGATGTTTAAAATAGGAATTGTAGAGAGGAATACGATGGAAGTCTTCAACTTCCTTCAAGTTCTTGTAAAAGAGTTGTTGGTTAAGAGGAGTTTCTGGGATATGTTAGTTTTAAGGAGAAAAAAGGTGAAAATTTGGTTTTAACGTTTAAATACTTGGTGATAGATTTGACAAGGAGTCTGATGGCTATCTGGACCTTGAAGACATGAAGCGGATGATGGAATCCATTGGAGCTCCTCAAACTCACCTCAGTCTCAAACAGATGATCGCTGAAGTGGATGACGATAAAGATGGGAAAATATGCTTCAACGACGTAAATCACTTTTTTCATTCCTTTTCCTCATTCCCTTTTTATCAACTTTGGATTTATTGATTGGTAGTTGGTGTTCATTTTTATGCAATTTTATCCTCCATTTTCCTTCAATAATTAATGTGATTAAAAGCAGGGTTGAAAATAATCGTGGACAATGAAGCAAACAAAACTTTTAACTAACCATTTTAAAGCTTTATGATTTACAAAAATATACATCGGCTTGTTCATTTAAATATTAAAAGTATTAAAAATTAAATAGTTAGTATTTAAATACGATATACAATTATCTAGTAAGTAATTAAGCAGATATTTTTATATAAACCTTCATAATAACTTTTTAATTATATTTGAAGTCATTATTTACTTTAATCATGATAAAACATTTTACTTTGTGCCTTTTATTACAAGAGTTCGTGGGATCAAAAGTAATTAATACGCGTGCTATGATGTCGTTTCCCCGCATTGCAGATCAAATTGAAAGAGAAAGAGAAAAATGCTGCTCCTTGGAATTTAATAATCTCCAATGAAGGCCATTAGCCAAGTTTAAAGACAATAGTTTTAAAAAATTGTATGTTAGTAGTTAGAAGTATTGGAGAGAAATAGGGAGAATAATGATAATTGGTGATTAAGGTTAAGCTTGTAATCTCGGAATGCCCGAATGAGTCATCGTAGGAAGATAATGTTGGTTGAGAGCGGATTGTGGAATTAAATCAATTATATATAATTTTCTCTTCAGTCAGACCATTGTTTTTGTTCATGATCGACCCGCCGAGTCTGGCCATGAATCATGAATGAGAAAATGAGCGCGATAGGCTAAGATGTGAATATTTAAGCAGTGGAATAAACGAGTGGTTTGATGGATTCATCAAGTGTAATAAGTATACAGAGGGGAGTGTAGTAAAGTGAGTAGATCAAGTCAATTGACACGTGATTTTTTTTGGTTCTTTCAGTTCTTGCTCATCTACCACAAGGCGAAAGCTGGCGAATTGGAATCCGACAGCGGACTCTCTGCCTTGGCCAAAATCACTGAGGTGGACATCAATGAAGTTGGCGTGGACGGAGCCAAGAACTTCTTCGAGGCTAAAGTGAGTTTTCTATGTATGCTTTTAATGAGGAGAGAATCCCTTTGCTTTAATTGACTCTGATTGTTGGGGAAATGACTCTCGAGTCTTACCATAATACCATGGGGTTGAAAGGGAAAAGGGATCGTGGAAATTAGCGGCGCACTAATAGAAATAAATGAGAATTCTTCGGATGAGTGAAGGATTGAGGGCGCACATGGATTCAACTACGGTGCAAATTATGACAAAGAACTGCGCTTTTCACTATAAAGTATACACGTGTGTATTTTTTATTCGGTCGGGTTTGATTTATAATTTGTATGGCGAATTTATGAAGTTAAATACGGTGGAGTATTTACAAGAACTATTGTCATATTCTGTTCGATGACCTCTTGAGCTTATTTTCCATTTATAGCATACCTAATACATTATGCAAAGCTAATTAAATGATTTCTATATTTTGCATTAAAGCTAACTTCAATTGAGTCAATTCTTCTTAAATATTCTTTATTAGGTATATTTTTATGCATAATATCTCTTATGTTTCTTTTCTATTAGCAAACAATTGACAAACAATAACATTGTTTTTCTATTCCTTCGTTTCTTTTCATATGACAGCCCTTAACGGGGCCGAGAAAGTTCTTCGCAGCAAATTTTATGACAAAAATACAAGTAGATTAACCTTTTAGGAAGTTAATTAAGACTTTTGATACATAATATCATTTCCGTTTCTTTTTTGACAATAAGCTGAATATTATTCAAAATAAATTCTTGGTTCTTTCTCTTTCCGTTAAAGTCGATGGCTAATTAAATAAATGAGTATATTAATGATAATTTATATTTTAAACTTTAGTTCGATGTGTCTTCTAACTCTTCAATTCATTCATCAATCAATTACGTACACTTATTTAAAGAGAAGATGTAAACGAAGAATATAAACATAATTTTTGAATCAAACGAATAATTTAACGAATTAATACTCAATAAATTCTAATTAACAAATAAATTAAGAGTCAAAAAGTAGCGAAAAGTTTTAATTTTCTAAGACCTCCAATCTCTAATTCCTCTCGTGACTCGTCATCCAATGTGAATTTGATGTGTGAGGATATAAAGAATGTTTGCGGCGAGATGGGAGAATTGAGTGAGTAATTTGACAGAAGTTTCTCTCAATTTCATTCAGCTCTCCCTCGCCCCATTTCCCCAAATATGGGAGTTGGGTGAACGGAGGAGTTATGGCCAGCCTCAGCGGCCTTCTGTCTAATAGAGAGCGGATAATTCATCTCATAATTGAGATTTAATTACCTCAAGCTCCATCGTATTTCCTACCTAAATGTGGAACAATGGTTCCCTCACATCCTCACATGTATGTTTCCCTTTTATCAGGCGAAGAAGCCATTGTTAGGTGGAGGAGAATGATGAGAAGTGATTTTGTTCACAGCGTGAGCAAGGGTTTAAATAGGATAAGAACATTCCAAATCACGTCTCTCTCATTTGAAACCTTCAAAGATTGAAAGTCTTCCTCTTTCTAAATTATTGTGATACTTCCTCATATTTACAATTTTTATTTTCAGCTACAATACTCAGAATTGCCAGATTTCTTTCGTTTTATTCATTTATTACATTTGTACTTTTATTTTAATGGAAAATTCCTAATTTTTATTATTTTTGTATTATCTTTGCTATTAGGCTATTACCTACTATTTATCATCAGATTCTATTATTCATATACTTATGGAATTTGCATTTAGTAATAAAATGCAAATGTTCAAGAAGGAAATCTGAAAGATCATCTCCAAGATTCTCTTTCTATTCTTTATCCTCTTAAACAACAAGTTAAAGGAACATGAATGAAATGTTTTCCTAAATATAATTGAACTCACAGGTAAAGTTCTCGAGAGTATTTATTTGGCGTATGTTGAGTATTAAGGAATAGAGCGCATAGATCATTAAGATAAGTTATTAGAAATGTGCTGAGACCATCTGGCTTTAGTTCAATTTTTGATCCGACATGAATGTATCTCCTTATGCACTCCACTTATCGTTAAGACTCATATTACTTTTTTTACAAATTTGAAGTGTGTGCCGATGGGCAGAATGATTTATTGCAAACTTGCATGTTCTAGACTTAATGCATAAATAATAATAAATAATTCTCCTTTCTCCTCCAACTTTCAACTCTCCTCGTCAGGGATTGTAAAAATGTGAGGATAATCATGTGTTCCGTTCTTGGTACAGACAATCCACAGGGAATTTCAATGCTCGAAAAGTGAGTCTTAATTTATTCGCGAATGAAGAGGTATTATTTGCATCATGAGTGAGTGAGTATTTACAGAGGTTGATTGAGATCTTTCAGGGAGTGTAGTGGCGATATTTCTCAATTTTCGCATTGATTCGCTCTACTAACTCAAAGATACACCCATGAATTGTTAAATAACCATCATGGATGTTTGCTTTTAACAATAACGAATAATTCATATAACAAAATCCTGACTGACTTTGTATAATATGATATGGTTAAAATCAAAAATTCAAATAGAGAAAATTCAATATACTTCTTTTTTATTTGGAATGAAGTTATTTAGTCGAGAATTGATAAATTACAAGGTTTGCATTTGAAAATCTTGACATGTTCCTTTAATTTTAGGAATTTTAAAAGAAAGTTGGTTTCACTATTTGATATTCGTGCTGATTTGTGCTAGGATTTTTAGTGCTTATGGTGGTGGTATGTATGAGAAGATCGTAAAATCACCACACCAAATCATCGTTTTTTCCTCTTTTCAAATTGTAGGTTGAAGGCGTTGGATGTTGAGACATTTTTGAGTAAACTGGTTAGAATTTATGTGAATTGTAAATCAGTTGAAAAGTGTCAATTCCAATTTAATTTCCTTCCATGAGAGATAGATGAAAATGAGGGATTCCAATAAAAAAAACTAAATTGATTTGATCTCCTGTAGAGTTGGAATTGGATCAAAATCCTCGTAAATAAGCACAAGATTTTTTATCAACAAAATATTTATAGAAATGACACTCCCTTACTAAATACATACATGATGAGTCTTCAAAATACGCAAACTTGTTTAAAAAAAACTCATAAGAAAAAAATAGATAAAATTATTTTTTTTTATTAACTTAACATTTGATTATAAAGCTTTTAAAATTACAAAACTATTTATCTAAAAACCCCAAATCTATATTTTTTAATATTTTTATAATCAACTTTCAAAAAATATTTCTTATCAAATTGCAGATTGAGGAGCTGAGGAGCGTGAACAAGTTCGAAGAAGAAGTGAAGCGGGAACAAGAGGAGAAGCGACGAGCCGAAGATGAAAAAAAGGCCAAGCGGCTGGAATTCGCCAAGAAACATTCGTTCTTTGAACAAGTCACCATCACCCACTGATCTTAATCACCTAATCATCCAACAAACTCCCCATTGATTCAAATACGTGAATCATGTGGACTCCATTCAACGTGCACTTAAGATCTTGTTGTTCTTATCAAGCTGCCTCCAGGCTCCGGCTTTTTTATATTTCATAGACGTTTATTAACATTCATAATGGTATTTTACTCTCCTTAACTCCTACTGGTCCTCAACCGCAACCATATTTATTAAATATATTGATCCTTTTTATTCTAACCTTGCTCTTAACCCCTTTTCATTTTTCCACACACTCCACTTTGAACGAGTAAAAAAATCCCTCAGCTTTCTTTCTTATGCGAATATTTTCCATTTCTCAACGGTGTTCTCATTTACTTTCATGTAAGTATTTCCATCTTATAATTGACGACTAGCTCGCCACGACTCACTCGAGTCTGCGAACTTTGACGTGTTGAGTGTTTATGAGATTATATACGTTTTTCTATCATCTTTTGATCAATTTTTTGTAAAACTTTCATTTTAACATTAATTTTATTCTCTGTTTGTATTGTCTTCATCGTGTGAACAAGAACAATCGTTAAAAGGCCTTATTAGGATGTTTAATAGGCAATTAAGAAGCTCGCGGCGTTCGAGTCGAGTCTTTCTTTCCATTTGTTTTAACTACATTCAAATAAAAATGTTTTAATCTTAATTAATCTAAAGGATATTTTAACAATACGGATTATTGCAAATGTTTAGAAAATAAGTGATACAAAACTTGTAATTAAATTATAAGTCCATTGAATTGTATGTATTATTAATTTTTATTGTGATTAACTAAATTATTAATAAATGTTTGACAAAATTATTCGCCAATGATTCATGAATTCATTCATAGAAGAACCACAAGACGTATTGACGTATACATAATATAAATTATCTTTATTGTGTATTTATACTTAATGATAAAAATGGTGAAATAACTGAAAATTTGGGATCAAAAATCTCATTGTTATTGGGACGTCTATTGGGTAATAGGGGTTTTAAGATAAGAATACTGTGGAGCTCTGGGGTAAAATAAGAAATTCCAGAGAATCATATTTTAAAGACTGCTCATTCCCCCTCCAAAATTGTTTAACGGCTATCGGGCGGTAAAACATTGTCAACTCTTTCTTTTCTGTTAACAAAGATTCTTTTTAAGTTTAATTATTTTAGTCAAGATTTTAATTGTTTGGAATTGGAACAATGAAGGTAAAATTAAATCTGATAAATTATTTAACTAATTATTTTAAACATTAAGATTTTTTTCATTGTTAAATAGCCATTCAATTCAATATTAGTAAGCTTTGAAAGAAAAACTCACTTTCTCAATGCATTGTTAGTTTTCAAAAGAATAATTTCTCTTTTATTCAATTTGAGATTAAATTGATATTATTCCAGGACTTGACTTCAGCAGAGAAAAGACCAATGAAAGACAAGAAGAAACCCCCTGCCAAGAAGAAGAAACAAGACTACTACGAGAGTCATGAGGATTCGGACTCTTCAGGGGCTGAAGGAGGTTTTTTCAAGGCTTCCGAAGACGAGTCTGATGATTTGGATTCCTCGATGATTGATGATATCGACGGCTTTGGCGAGTCACAGCCAATTTTACCACCCCCAGAAGAGGATTTAATCACTGTAATCTATTTTGGTTTTAATTTATGAAAATCACATATATCTCAAGCATTGTCTCATTCATTGAATTCTCTTTATTTTAGTTCTATCGCATTTTATCTTTTGATTCTTTAATTAATCTTATTTGAATTTAGTTATTAATAAAATAAATGGATTTTGGTAGGAAAACGACGATGAGGCAGAAAAGCGTGAGAGACACCGCCGAAGATCCTCCAACATGCGAAGGAGAAGCTCAGGGATTTCGCGAAGCGACTTGAACACCTCCATCGCTGCGTCGCACTTGGATGGAGACGCGCTTAAAAAAATTTACAGTTCCTCAATTGAGCTTTTTCAGAATAAGGTTGTTTAAATATTGGGTTTGTTTATAAGTAAATAACTTGGTTTAAATATAAGGTCGCATTTCTTTTCTTCAATGTACTGTGGCTTACAAAGATCTCAGCTTGACCTTTTTTATTTTCATGGAAATGTGGGAAAAATTACCCTGGAATCGCTAAAGTGTAAACTATTAAATAATATCTGATCAAATTTTACTTCATAAAAATTATATTAGTGAATTTATTATAAAGATTTTGTTAATATGCGAGATTCCAAGGTACCATGAAAATAAAAAAAGGTCAGGCGGAGTTCTTTGTAAGCCACCAAGCTCCCGACATAGCCCTTAGCAACAAGAAAAAATATTAAAATGACGTCATCGGAGCTCGAAAATAATTGAAATATTCTCATTTTTCTTTTTATATACTAATTATTTCACGAGATATACTTTGGTAAGCCACAGTATACATTTAATTTTTGTATATTTTTGCCTAATTTAGCAAATTAACCCAGCCAATGCCTTCAATTTGAAACTTATTGACGTTTTGGACCAAGTAATCAAAAAGGGAGATTTTACAGATATGAATGTAAGTTTTATTTTTCACTAAAGATGTTCAGGCTAAAGAAAACAAAAGTTTCCTTTTAATTTTATATTTAATTTATATTTTAAATGTAGGCGGCAGGTCGTCTTCTTGAAATCAATATAAAAATCTTTTCGTGTCGTGTAATGAACACGAACAATGAAGTTTTGCGTTTGGCCTCATATATCGCATCAAATGGAAAACATAAAGACGGACAAGTCGACTCAGAAGAGATCAATCAAGATGAAAATGAAGATCCTGAACCATTAGAAACTCAAATTAAAGAGAAAAAGAAACGGGTTAAAAAGGTTAAGACTTTAAAACAAACGCTTTTGTTTTAAATTTATTTATTTTTATTTCGGCACGTTTTCTTTTAAATAGTTTTAGCTTTTGGGTTTTTAATAATTTATCGTATTTTCATTTAAAGATTCACAAGTCCGAGTTCAAATCAAATATTGAAACGAACTTAAATAAAATTACAATGAACATGAATATGGTTGGAATGTCAAGCAATGCTGGGCGTCGTCGATTGGATCTCAAAAAAGACTTCACTGGCCTCATTAAATCTGGAAGAAATTTCAATTACATTGAGTGAGTTTTTTGTAAATGTTTTAACTTTAGTTTTAATTAAAATGCACTTAATGTAAATAAAATTCGACAATTTAATTGTAAATGTACAACTATTAACTAATTTAATTGTAATAGCTATTTTCAAGATATGGACAAAAAGAAAAACGACGATAAAATTGATTCAGAAGTTGATGATGAAACACCTCTCATATTGCCAAACAATATTATAAACCGTAAACTTATAAGATTTTATTTTTAAATAGTTTGTATGAACTACAATAACCGAACTTGGCAAAATAAACAATTACAAGCTTTCTTTCTCACATAATACTTTCATGTTACAGACGAAGATTTGTCGCATATTCCTTTTTTGCCTTTCAACCGAACGACTTTTGATCCTGAAACCGACAACGTTTGGGTTAGTTCCTACACTTTGATTCACGATTTTTTTTAATTTTTATTAAATATTTAATCATTTTGTATTGGATTTAGGGATTTCCCCTTACTGATGCGGACAGAAGTGAATTGAATGAGACGAATGACGTGATTGAATCAATTATTCCTGCACCGGATCCAGCCTGCGTCTACAATCCTGAATTCTTAAATGCCGAAGATGAGCGATTAGGTTAACAAATACTTTATCAACAAACATTGAATGCAATTTACTACTTTAATTTAATTAATTAGGGAATTAACTAACCACTTTAGCTAATAATTTAATAATTTCAAATAATTAGATGGTGATGACATGGGATATGACGACGACATGGATTGTGATGGCGGACGCGTGATTGAATGCAATCAAGGAGACCCTGACCTCCTTGACATCACAAAGGTCACTTCTCTAGATCAAATAGAAGATTACTTCTATCGGCTCTCCAGCAAAGATCAAAACATCTTTGGACGAGGGGGATGGAAAGGACCAAATTTTACTCGCCGTCTTGTTCCGCCCACAGTTGCCAAAAAGAGGAAAAGGAAAGAAGATGAACCGAGTTTTTTGGATTTTTCCAAAGTTAGATGGAAAGAATTTACATTTAAATCGACGAAAGATCCAGTCCATTTTGACGAAGAGACAATTGGCATGTGGCAATATAGACCCAAAGGGAACAAATATAAGGTATTTTTTTATTACACACCCATAGCTTTTTTGTCTTCAATTATGTATAACTTTATAGTTACAGTTTTATAGATTTTATTAATTGAGAGCGAATCTTTTTATCACAGGATACTATTTTTGATGAGGAAGATGAGAACGAAGAGGAATACACGGCTCCATTCAGATTCCTTCCTGATGGGAATCTTAACAAGAAGGAATACGTTGATCCTTTGTTTCGTTTTATTTTGGAGCCAGATTGGGATATTTTTGATATTTTGAAGGCCAAACATGGAAAGCTGAAGAAAGTTGAACCCTCGGCAGACGGAGAACGCTATGTTGCTGTTGAGGAGGAAAATCAGCCTTCTCAAACAGAAGAAGATGGTTTTTATCCCTTGGAAGGATTTGACATTGAGTCCATAAGAGTCGATGAAGAAGATTACTGCGGAGTGAGTACTTTTTATCTTTTATTTATGAATACAAACAACGAGGAACCCTTTCTAAATCTAGTTTGTTTTATTGAAGTATTATATATTTTTAATTTTAAAAGTCAAACGGACTTCTTCGCGAGTCTCAAGGGCTTTCTCTTCCACAAACAACTCCAGGCTTTCCGACCTTCACTGACGATATGCAGTTGGGCACTGTGGTATGGATTAATATTAAGAACACCATCGAAAAGCAATGATTAAACAATAGTGCTGGAAAATTTAATGATTTTTTATCTTCCAGAACACTGAACTTGACACCTTGAAACATGACAAAAAGCCTAAAATTGTGGATATGCATAAACTGAAAGCTATTATTTTCAACTACTTGAAAGAAGTATTGAATGTTGAGGTAATATTTTATCTAAATTATTATCATCAGTAATTATTTCATGGTTTAAACAGCTAAGCTATTCACGTTATGAATATGCAAATCAATAATTTAAACTCCATTCAATTACTGTACTAAATATTTGAATATATTTATAACCTAATCCTTAATTACATTACAGGAAACGGGAAAAGCAAATAGCAATGAAGATCGCATGATTCCGCTCACTACACTCCTCTTTTGGATTCTCAATAATCGAATAGGAAAAATTGAGAAAAATGTGACAATTCACATCGCCATCACGGCAATCATGTATCTTCTGGCGGAAAAGGGTCTGTTTCTTCAGAATGTCAACGGAGAAGATACTTTGATTGCTCGAGGGAAGAATTGGGTTCACTTCGATCACATTCCATTTGCCGGAGATATTCGGGAAGATTTTTGAAATTTCTACTCATAATTTATTTCAATAACATTTTATATTTTATTTGTAATTAACTTAAATGTGCTTTTCATGTCCTTGATACTTAATAGGTAAAATGTATTTCAAATTTAATTCTAAAAGTTTTCAATTGAAAATTCATTTAAAAAAAATTTAGTCAATGTTTAACAAAATTACAAATTGGTTTTAAAGAATAAGTATTTTTAAGCTCATCTTATTGTAATCAAATTAGATATCACCTTATTAAAAATGAGTAAAACATGTCTTATTTTTTTATTTTTAAATAAAAATTCAAGATTGAGCATTTGATCAAAAGATATTTATTGTGTTTCGAATAAGACCAAATTTTGGCTATAAAATATTAGTATTAAAAGTATTAATTGGAAATACTCAAATTAACCATATACATAATTTAAAAAATGACATTACAATACAATTATAAATTACAACATTTTACTGTAAATGCAGAAAATCTGTAATAATGATTTTAAACTGTATTAAAACTTAATATTTATAACTCACAATTTGTATTTCATTTAACTTGTTTCACAGGATTTGGACGTTTATTTCTATCAAATTTCGCCGATTGATTATTTGGTTTCGCATTCTTTTGGTTATTCTTATTGTTATTGTTCGCAATCTTGATTTCCTTCTTGCAAGCTCCGCAGACATTCTTCTTGTCCCGGAAATCGACACACAAAAACATGCAGTAGAGAGGAGGGAAGAGCCAGAAGGACGCCAATGCAATTCCGAATTTCGATTGAACACTTTTTTGGAGGCAATTGGTCCGCGGTGTCCGCAATTCGAACATGTGGCGATTTGGGCTGCTTGGCGAGCTCTGTTTTGCTCGTATTGGCAATGTTTCTTCAGGAATGAAACTCATAATACTGGCATCTAAATGATAATTAATCGTTTACAAATACATTTTAATTTATCCTATATTATTATCTATTAATAATAATTTTTCAACTTTTGTAATATATAAGTATTTAGTCTTTAGATTCAATTAGTGATTGATGATATTAAAATTGGCATTTAGCTTTCTCTTACTTTCATCTTGGAGCGTAGCAGTTGAGCAGCGTTGTGCGTGGATCTGTGTCCCGGAATGGTGATGGTGGTGATGAGAGGAATGATGATCGTGATGAGAGTGATGAGATCCGAATATGCTGAAACGTCCGCTCGTCCCTGATTGAGTCATATTTAGGGAATTTATGGATTCTTTGATTTGGATGACTCTAAGCCTAGACGCTGCATGAAAGAAGGTTTTGCTTCTAGTTGATCTTTCTGTGGCGCTTGGACTTTTTGACTTTGAGGACCCTTGCCCCGGAGGAAGCTGTTGAATTTGTCCAAGAAGATGTATAGCCTCTTGACTTTGTCCTGAAGGAAGCACCGCTTATTGATCTTGACCTCGAGGACGCGCTGCTTGACATTCGTTCGTAAGTTGAGTCAATTGAAGACTGAATTTTGGAGTTAGTGAGTGAGTTTACATGGTATTTCGATTCACTCCATGAAAACCTCAGTGGCTCGAGATCATTCACTATTGAAAACCCTTATGTTTATGTTCCTTAACTGTCCTAGATTTTGATTTTACTATAACTTGACAGAATATTGGACTTTTTAGGAAACCTTGAAGGCGAAGATTTAAACTATTTATAAGGTTAAAATGTAACGATTTACACATAAATATCATAATGTTACATTAGTAATACTTTATAATTTAGCGTTACACTATTTATCAAAGATTCTTTTGTGGCTTATCTAACCTAACCAAACTACATGAATATGGAAATTCGATTCTATCACAGTCTGTGTTTAAAGACAAGGTTAATTTTATATGGAAGATTTAAGATCAACATGTGCGTTTTTATGTAAGAATAATTAGATGAAATGCATTTAAGTTAAGATTTAATTCATAAGCAAACTGATTATTTTTTAATAATAAAGTATTTTTAATGTTTTTTAATATGGATGATCGGATTCAAAGATCTCTTCCATAAAAGTCAATTTGTTTGATAATGTACTTGATATCGTCATTTGTTACTCCTGTGCTCATCAGCACGAGTTTAAGGAAGAGGGCAGATTTTTGCTCAAACTGAGCAACAACCACGGTTACGCCTTTCTTCACCAATCTTGCTTGAATTTCAAAACTTATCTAATCAAAATGAAAACGCTCAATTAAAATATCTTTGAAATCGGTAAATTCTTAAAGTACAATTACAAACTCCTACTTTTTCCATTTCATTTTTAAAATTCTCTGATGTCCGATCCTTCGTATTTCTAAGTCTTGGAGGCAAATAGTAAAAACAAACGTTAGTAATTTCATATTCCGGAATAATTAACTCAAATCCTGGCGTTTCCCTCATCATTTTTTGACAATATTGTGAATGTTCGAAACCTTCATCAATGTGATTCCCCAACCCGTTGATTCCCTTAAGGTAAGAAATTATTAATTACTCTATTCAACTCGTATAAACTCTTTATGTAAAGGACAAATGTAGCTGATTTTTTATTTATGGTTAAAATGTGGTTAAACGAACCTTTGCTTTCCAAAGAAGCCAAAATTTAAACATGTCAGCCCTCCTGTTTGTCTGTAAATGTTTATCTCCATTGTCAAAGCTTCGATCATACAGAGTAGAAGTTTGATTCTTGAAATCAAAATCAATGGGACTGTCAAGTCCAAAGGCCTTCGAAATCAAATTCTCGTGTCTTGTAAGGAAAACAGTCACGGTGAAAGCAGCCCCATACATTTTAGTTGGATTGAAATTGAACGAATCAGTCCTTAATGTAAAAATATAAAACATTAAATTATAAACTCAACTAGCATTGAAAACTGTAAAATCCTTATATATCTTTAAATGTCTCAATAAAGAATTAAATTATCACTTTTCTAATCCTTGAAGAATTCTTCGATGTTTGTCAGAAAAAAGAACTGAGCCTCCAAAGGACGCGTCCACATGAAACCACAATCCATATTGCTTGCAAATTGAAGCAATTTCTTCTAAAGGATCAATTGCTCCAAATACCGTCGTCCCTTATGATTCAAACAAGGAAAATATGAGACGGCTTAAAACATTTGATTTTGTAAAAATTTTATCAGTGATCATCAAAAAGTTTTTCTATATAGAATATAATTTTTGCAAAATTGCAAAATAGGTAATATATGAATTGAAAGATTGAAACTCTCACCAGCCGTTGCTCCAACGTAAAACGGAAGGAATCCGTCTTGAATTGATTTATCTATTGAGGCTTTCAAAGCAGTGGAATTCATTCTGCCTCTATCATCCGTATCAATCAAAATGCAATTATCCGTTCCAAGTCCTGTAGTCATAATTTAACATAATTTAATGCTAGTTGACATTGTGAGTTCAATAAAGACATTTAAAACTTTTAATAAAGTTTATACTGAATTTAAGATTGAATAATTTAAAGTTTTAATACATATGCAACTTATTACCAGTGAAGAAAGCTCCTTTGATTAAAGAGTAATGAGCATCATTTGAAATGAACATGGCGAGTTTCTTTCCATTGACCATTTGAGAAATTCCTTCTTGCTTGACACTAGGAAACATTTTATGTCTCGCTAAGTTAATTGAATGAATATTTGCTAATGTGCCTCCTGTTGTAATGAAACCATCGCCATTCGGCGGGTATTTCAATAGATCTTTAATGCCACGAAAAACTTCATTCTCGGCTAAAGTAAAAACCGGGGAATCCTCATAAGTGAACATTGTGGAAGTCAAAGAGGTCGTGACAATGTCAGCACCAATCGTGTAAGGATCCAACCCACTGACCAATTGATACAACCAATACGGATGAGATTGATGGGACATGTATTTAATTGTGTCATTGAGAATCCCCAAAATTTTCGTATCAGGTAATGGCGAATTTTCAAGTTTGACATCAAAAATATTCTCCAACTCTTCAGGTTTTTTAAAGTCAATGGGAGGGTCGCTTCGTTTATCTTGGAAATAAAGCCCGAATTTTCTAAACATGGTGAACGTGTCTTCCATGAGTCTCTTGTGGAGTGTTTCAATGGGGGCAGTGACGAAGGAAGGATATGACTGGGGCGGATTGGGAACTTTGACTATGGCTTTATTAGATTTCAAATTACATTCTCCGATTTCTTCTATTTTATCTAAAATGTATGTCAAGTCGGGTTTTGTTAAAGCGGAATTGCAGAGGTTGAGTGTGAAGAAATTCGGAGTTGTTTTCTTATTGGCAAAAGGCAGCGTTTCAGATGAAGAGATGGCGAGTTCCATGAGACCTTTCTTAAGCAACTTCTTTTGAACTTTGTCAGTGAGCTATAAAATTTAATATCTACGCTGCCGCAAAGATATCTTTTGTTAAAATTATTTTAAATTTTAATATCCAAATTTTATTTATTAAAAGCATACGGCATCAATTTTCTTTTTAAATTGAAGGGACGAATTTTGATCATTTCTCATTGATGAAGGAATATAATAAAATGAAACAAAAGGTGTATCAAACTCTGGAATAATTAGTGAAAATCTTCCTTGCCGTTTTCCAAGTTCACTGGTGAAAAATTTTGAGTTTTCATAAATGTAATCAACATGAGCTCCAAGACCAGTTTTTCCCTTAAGAAGAAAGACATTAAAAATTTAACATTTCATTTCAATTTAAAGTTTAATTTTTTAAAACTAATTGGAGATTATATAGGTTTTTGTACAGCATTAAAAATATTAATTGACAATATATTAGTTTTAATAGATTGGGAATTATTATGGCGTACTTTGACTTTCCAAGCAAACCATATTTTGAACAAATCGGCTCTTCTACTTGTTTGCAGCGTGTGATCCCCCAAATCAATCGTTTCATTATACAATGTCGTGGTGTCAAACTCAATTGTTGATCCAAGACCAAAAGTTTTCTTTAAAATGTTGGATTCTCTCGTGACTAGGACGCTCGAGGCAATTGGCATTGCGGTCATGCAATCAGGGCCCCAGGAAAACGAATCCGACCTGAGCTCAAAATCCTTTCAATTAATTTTAATTTATTTTTTTTAATTTCATGAATTAATTATATATTAGATATGAAAAGCATAATTATATGTAGAACAAAAGAACATTACATACTTTTCAACGCCTATAAGCCTTTGTATTTGATTTTCTGAAAGTATATTCGCTCCACCGCAATTCCCATCAAGGTGGAACCAAATTTGATTCTCATTGGCAATTTGAGCAATTGAGTCAATCGGATCAATTGATCCTAAAATCGGTGTCCCTGCAGTCGCAATTATTATTAATGGCTCAACACCGTTTAGTTTGGCATTTTTCAGTGCATCAGCCAGAGCTCCTGATGACATTCGACCTCTTTCGTCCGTTTCAACTTCAATTATGGAGTTAAGTCCTAATCCTAAACAAATAGTACAATTGAATTTATCTATTTATTTTACTTATATACCAATTTGCTTTACATGACACAAATTCTGATGATTATTAATCGTACAACCTTCAAAAAATGTCCATTTGGCAGTCGTGTAATGAGCAGCTTTAGAAATGAAAACTCCATGTTTGGCTGCCGTTCCATAGACTCCTCCTGTTTTAACAGTTCCGTACTTCTTTTGCAATGCCAAATGAACGGCATAGCTATTGGCGTTTCCTCCGCTTGGCAATCCCATCCCATCACCAGATCCTCCCGGGTATCCAACAAGACTACGAACTTTCTCATACACTTCGTAGTCGGTGAGGGTGTAGACAGGTGAAAATAAATAAGTGAGCATCACTCCATTCATCACCGTCACCATCCAATCCGCAATCATTCCATAAGGGTCGATTCTGTTTTTAGTACAATTAGTCGACTAAAGTTCAAAGTGGAATCAAAATAATGATTCGAACCCTGCTGCTCTCCTATGAAGATAAAAAGGATGTGAGTGATGAGGCGTTCTTTGGATCATTTTTCCAATTATGGCTAATAATTCTCTTTGGCTCGTTCCAGAGCGTCCGAGTCGCAGTTCTCTTCCAAATTCATTTTGAAGCTCATAAGGACTTTTGAAATTAAATGGAGATTTCTCTCTTTCGGACTAAAAGCCAAATAGCATTTTTATTTGAAAAGCTAGAAAAAACTCGAAAAAGTAAATGAACTGATTAATTTTGAAAGAATTTTGTTTAAATTGGTCTTTTAAAAATAAAATATTTGACCTGAGAGTTGAAAAATATTCCTTTTTGAAGTAAAAGGCGAAAAAGACGGAGAAAGAAATCATCATGGAGTTCTTGGACTGGGACGGAAATCCAAGGTGGATAGAAAACAGGAGGAGTTGGCGGAGATTCTTGACAAAACGTTTCAAAGTATGGCAGTCCAGGAATGCAAATTGTACGAGATTCTCTATCAACATTTTCAAAAGTGGAGAGTTCAAAAGATCTATTATTCTTTGGCTCTGAGCTTTTGATGAAAAAACCGAGACTTGAAACTTCAACTAAAAATATGGCAAAAGTTTCATTTCAAACATTATATTTTTGTATGTTATAACTACTGAGTGAGTGAGCAATTATTTAATTCTTTTTATTATACTTTAATTATATTCTATATTATTATACAATTCTTTATACTTATTAAACTTTAAATCAATGTTTAAAAGATAATTTTAAGCAAAATTTCCAAATGATCATTTAATATAAAACATGAAACATTTTTATTTAAAAGAATTAAAAATACTTAAAACGGGTATCAGAGTTAAGTAAGCAAAATCGCATTTATATACCATTATACCATAAAGAATACCGTGCTAATTCATTGAGGCAAATGAATTTGTCGCTATTAAGAATTTCAACTTTTCAAATAATTAAACTGATTGAATTATTTGAAAGAATATTTGCTCGTCAAAGAAACAAATTATTTTATTCATTGTTCAAAAAATATGCCTATGATTTGACAATCCCCAATTTAGTGACGCAATAACAAGATTGTGAATATTAATATCTTTTTCATATTATCATATTACAAATACCTGGGTTGTTTCTCAACAAATGTTTTGTGCAAGAGCCAAAAGAGATAAATGGTAAAAAGGAGCCATATAGCCAAAATAACCCTATTTGAGCTTTAAAGAATTTCAATATTAATCCCATTTTCATCTGAATAATAGCTGAATGATGCCAACTCGTCTTAAACTTTAAAACTAATTATGAGAAATTTTTTATAATAGTAATGAACACGGCATGGTGGTAAATATCTAGAAAGAGGACACAATGTTAAGTAAAAAAAGCAATAACACAAACTACCTTAAATATTGGAGAGCTTTTTTGAAATAAACCATCTAAAAGTGTGACAAAAAATTAATATTAAATTTATTCATGAAAAAAGCGTTAAACTAATTAACTACAATAATCATTGTATTCAAAGACATTATTTGACTATTTCATTAATATCCCCCTTGCTCTAGCTGCATAATCAAAGCGAATATGAATAATTCAGTATGCCTAAAGTAATGTTGTAAGCATGTTTAAGTTAATAAATTATTAATTATTTCACGGCAAAAATTAATTAAGCTCCTCAATAGAAATAGATATAGTTTAATTTAATAAGCAAAAGAAAAAAAGTAACATGACATTATCGGATACACAAAACAAAATAAAAACCTTCCTTATCATAATTCAACTAAAGTGTTTTTATTTTCTTTATTTTAACATATTTTATTATATTCAAGAAACAGTTGGGTGCTTTATAAAATGATAATGAATGGAAATTGCAATTTAAAAAGATCAAGGTGCCTAATAGTCTAGAATCTCTAGAAGGAATTGTGCATGCTAAGATGCTTGGAAATGTTTTTGATTATATAGGAGCTAACACTATAGGAGGAATAGGAGATGAAAGTGGCAATGGGATAAGTGCTGGTTCTGGTCTGTTTCTCTTTTGATTTCGATGGATCCCTGGAAATCAATCGAGGTCGGAGAAGGTGACAGCGGCCTTGAACTCGACCCTTTGGATTTATCTTCCACGTCTTCTGATCATCAAACGTCTCTTCAATTCGACGATCACTTCAATACTCCCTTCCAAAAATTACCAGACTCGGAACAGTATTTGGAATCGCTTCGTAAGTATTTTCCTATATATTTTAAATCTCAATTCTACAGTTGTTGAATTATGTTTAAGTTAATTGTACAGAATAGTAGTTAACCTTGGTTCAAACATGAGTGGTTTTATCGTTTTATCTCCCTTAATTAAGATAAATGAATCGCATGAAATTTTGCTATTTACTCTCCACGCATGTTAGAGATAGATAATAATATTAAAATATTATAAAGGGTCTTGTTGCAATTGCATATTCATTGCATTGCAATTGCATGCAGAAAGATAATTAAAATACTCAAAAATCATTTCTTTAAACAGAAAAGAAACTCCAGAAGATCCAGTCGGGACGAGAGAGTAAAGCCGATATTCTCAAGTTCTTGAAAGAGAAAAAGGAATATTGTCTCGATCGTCTCATTGCAGAATCCTCTACTTATTCAGACGCTGAGCCTTTTGACGAGCTCAGGGTGAATCCATTGTTGAAAAAGATTGCTCCTGAAAGACAAGCAATTGCATCAGAAGAACTCATCCATTTGGTTGCAGCTGATCAATTGGACCAAAACTCTCAACCTTCACTTCCAAACCAGGAAGAACAGTCTCAACAAGAAAAAGTCGCAGAAGAGTTAAAGGCAATTCCAAACGAGGAAGTGAATTCAGAAGAGCCCGAGAAAGACAATTAAAACCCAATTAGTTCTTCATAATTAACAATTTGTGATTAAAATCTAATTAACAATTTAAAAATCTTTTTACAAAAGTTAGCCCTCTTTTCAGTCTTGTCTCAAATATTATATATATAAAATATTTAAAATTTCAAGATGAGTTTCTGGGACCAAAAAACCTTTTGTCTTGTCACTGGTGCTTCAAGAGGCATCGGAAAATCAATTGCTATTGAATTTAGCAAGAAAGTTGGGAAAGACTCGGTATTCTTGCTCCTTGCCCGTTCCCCAGACGGATTGAACGAAACGAAAAAAGCCATTGAGTCTGTTTCTTCAACTAAAGTCATCATCGCTCCAATAGATCTTGAAAATCCGGATAAAAGTTTTTATAGTCAAGTGATTCGGTCAGCTGCCGGCGACCCTTCAGTTTATGATCAAATCATTCTTGTTCACAATGCCGGGTCTTTAGGCGATATCAGCAAAACAGTTCTCCAACAAGATGACTTGAGCGTCATTCAAAAATTCTACTCATTCAATCTTTTCTCGATGCTTCTTCTCCAAGCCGAGTTCTTCAAATTATTCAACGATTCGACTAAGCAGCGGAACATTGTCCAAATTTCATCTCTTGGAGCCGTGAAACCGTTTAAGACTTGGGGTCTTTATTGTGCCGTGAAGGCCGCGAGGGATATGGTCATGAGAAGCGTGGCCGCCGAGGACCCAACCATTGCTACTTTCAATTATGCTCCTGGCCCAGTCCAGACCGACATTTACGACCAGGCTGTGAATGACACGGGAGACAAAGAACTTCAAACCTACTTTGAAAAGAGTCGAGCTGAAGGAAAAATTCTCACGTGTGAGCAGACGATTTCAAAGCTTGTGCGGCTCTTAGAAGAGAAAAAATATACAAAAGGAGAGCATATTGATTATTATGATGTCGAGTAAAGATTAATTTTTAAAAGATTATTCCAATTTGCCTATTTAATTAATTTAATCTGCCTATCTTAAAAAATTGTTACTAGAGGAAATTATCAATAAAATCTGCCTAATTAGGAATGTTTAATAGAATCTATTATGTTTATGGCTAAATATTCCATTCTTGTAATAAATACATTCATGCAAGTTAGTAAATGGTCAAAATGTTGAAATCGAATTATAAAAATTTATTTTCCAACGCTTTCATTGTAAAAAAATCCTAGTAAAAGTAATAAAGTTAAGCTTGTTGAGCTCTCTGGAAAATTTTCTTTTGCATTTCTTCGCTCTGGAGTTGTTCGAGAGTCAAAAGAGAAATTCCAAGTTGGTCCTTTCGTGTAAAAGGTTGGGCCATTTGTTTAAGCCATCGTTTGGATACCTGCGTGGAGAAAAACATTTCATCTAATATAAGTTAATTTTCGATCAATTTAACTTACCAACCATCAAAAGAACTAATAAAGAATTGTTTAATTTAAATAATATAAAAGTTTATTATTAACCTGAACAGCTTCTTCAACTGATAAGTTACAAAAAGAGTCTCTCATGTGTTCCTGTATCCATTTTGGAAGTTTATTCCTTTTGTCTGATCGAGAGAATCTCTAATGATTAAGAAAATAAAAATGCATTTCAAAATTTCTAAGAATCAATCATAATTTAGTAGCTTTTTTACAATTTTTGTAAGTTATATATTAATCTTAATGAAAAATCTAACCTTATCAGCGAAAATCATTATTCCATAATCAGTTTTTCCTCTCAAAGCCCGACCAACACATTGAGCCGCGTGTCTCATTGCATCAAATGTTAGAAAATCGTTTTCTTTAATCTATAAAAGCATCAAATAAAGTAAAAACGAATAAATAATAGATTTCATGATTTTGCAGAAGAAATCATTTATGTAAGCTATGCTCAACATTAAGTTAAATTTGATTTTAAGTCATACCTGGAATTGATCTCTTAAATACTCAAGTCTCGCTTTGAGAATCCTTGATTGAGTGTAAACATAAGGAATTCCGAACATGAGAACGGCTCTTCCAAGATGATGATCAAAATCAACGCCCTCGGAAACTTTTCCTCTTGCGACTGACAATAGAACTGCGCCACGTCCGTTCTCACACGCCTATAAATGTTTTTTTTAATTATTAAAATAAATCTAATTTGGTTAACCTTTAATACAGCTTAATTATTCTCCATGGTGCAAAAGGCTGTGAATAATTTTAATAAAGACCTTAATGTAATTGAATAGAGCAAGACTTGTCTCAGCTGCATCTTGTGTCTCAATAAAGAGGAGTTTGTATTTGAGAAGCTGGTCGATGATTCCTTGGTCGTACCAACTCGCCACGACATTCTCCATGTAAAGGTAAGAGGTGAAGAAGCAGACCATTCCGTCCGGAACAATCGCGGCCATCTCAACTAACAAATTCCCGTAGTTTCGAATCACAGCAATATCTTCGCGTGTTTCGTACCTTGAGGAAATTGACACTTGATCATTTCCTTTTGACACAATCTAAACAAGAAATAATGAAAAGGTTCTTAGAATGTTTAACAAATTAATATTAAAACTATTTAAAAAGTTAATTAGCTCATGAAGTTAAATAAAGAAATGTATTACAATTAATTTAATAATATTGGAATAGTTAAAGTTAAAGGTAAAATAGTAAATTGTAATACCATTGGTAGGATACATTGACGGGCTAAAGTCATAGTGAAAGACGTCATGAGAACTGGTTGGAAATCGAGGATCTTTGGATACATATCAAGCGGAGACAAAGTTCCTGAAGTGATCACAACTGATTGGAATCGATCAAAGATTGGCTTCATCGCAATGGAAGAATCAAGACAAGAGAAGTGAAGAATGGGATTTGAGACCGTGGGAGATTTTTCGTCGAACGGTTCAATGATTATGGTAAAGCCTTTTGTATAAGTCGACACGAGTGTTGCGAAATGTGAAATGAGGACCAAAGGACTCAAATCCGATCGATCCGAAATTTCTAATGTCCGAATAAGTGATGCTAAACGTTCTGCACAAAATCTAAAAATAAAAAAACACAAAGTTGAATAATTACTCTCTATTCGCCGGAGCAAAACCGTTAAGGTGAAATCATACTGGGTACACTGGCAGCCATTAACTAATATATTTCAAGAATCTTGCATGGAATGACAGGAAAGGAGATTTAAAATTATTGATAATTAATCTGGATCAAGGATTGAAATAAATATTTATTTAATTAAGCAATAATTTCAAATTTTCAATAATTATTTTGAGCAAAATTATTATTGAAAATATTTTAATTTTTACTTATAAATAATATAAATAATTATTTATTTAAATCTTGATCCAGATTAACTGCTAATAATTTTAAACCTTTTCCTGTCATTCCATGCATGATTCTTGAAGTCTATTAGTTAATGGTTCCAGGGGATAGGTAGGAAAATCTCGAAAAGTGAAAACTAAAATCTCTATGCTCGATGGTTAAAATCTCGAAAAATAAATGCTCGATTTGCAAAATGACACTATAATCTCTAACAGAAAAAGCTCGAGTATAAATTTGATCTAAAGACCAAGTCTAAAATAGGTTCAATGTTGTATCTTATTATTCAGTATTGTAAAAACTTGTCTAAATTTTTACCCTACAACTTGCACAATTCTTTTGTTCTTAAATAATAAAATTCTATATATTTTTATGTATATGACAAAGTTTTATGTTAAATATATATATTTAATTTAATTATTTTATAGATGTTTAATGTTTTTCTATCTACATTTCTTTAAATATCTCATAAAATTACTATTTTTGATTTTTCGTGTTGAACGAAGTGGTTTAACCAGCATCGTTTATGTTCTAAAAAACAAAAAGTTCTGATGGTATTATGTATATTTTAATTGGGCTGGAGTGCAAGTTATCAACACTCCGGACTTGGTTTTAAAATGCTAAATAATTAGATTCTAAATGTGTGCCGTTCCCGGACACCCAGTGTGATTTGACCTTAACCGTTTTGCTTCGGCGAGCAGGGAG
>VJMY01000872.1:0-28068 GCA_009869795.1 Neelides sp. FZ-2019
AATTCGCAGCAGCGCGTAATTGAAATTTCAATTACCTCCAAAAGAGAAATAGAATTTAATTGACTTTAATTAAAGATATCTTACTAACTATAATTTTCCTCTCTTAATAGCTAACAGATTAGTGATCTCCACTATCGATTTAGTAAGAAAATATATCAATAGTCGGTTTTACGACCTCCGCCCGTAAAACCGAATTTAGCCTAAAGGTACCTAGGTACCTAGCTAGTTAGTATTTTTATGAATTCGTCAGAAAATGCTCTTTAATTTAATAATCCAAGAATTACAACAAGTCAATTGTTAATTCACAATTATGAATGCGTTTTACTTATTATGTATGAGTATCGATCGATCGTATTTAGTATGTATTGTGAATAGAAGATTGAACTTTCAATATTGAAACATCACAGTTTATTACAATGAACTCTAATAAGAAGGAATGTGAGTGGGAATCATTATAATTCATAAATATCAATAATCAACATATTCAAAAACTGAATAAGTTGCGTGTAATGACTATATTCTTATCAAATCATCCTTGTCCTTTTTTGGTAAGATTCTTGCCATCGTGGAAGTTTTCTCACGAAGGAGTGAGACACTCCTGGACGAGTCGATCGACTTCTTCTTTGGAGAGATCAGGCCCCCTCCCTGTCAGGTAGTAAGTCATCAGCTGACCTTTGCCTTTCACATTCACAAGACCACGTTGCTCAAATTCATAACCGTAGATCCGAAGAATTCGATACGTCTCTTCTGTGACCTAGTCATGTTCATTCACATTTAATTTTAAAGAGTGGTCTTGACTTAACTGGTAAAATCATTGTCTTTCTTTTTGTAATTATCTAGAAGATTTGTCAATCTTTACTTGAATGCATCCAGCTTTCCCTGTGCTTTCCATTCGAGACGCAACGTTCACTGAATTTCCCCAAATGTCATAATGGGGCTTTCTTGCTCCGATGACTCCAGCCGTAATCGGCCCATGATTTATCCCTAAAGATCACAGACAAATATAAAGACCTCAGCACATTTATTATACTCATCGTAAGTATTAGACTCCATTTTGATAACAAGTTGAATGTTATATAACAAACTTAAATTACCCATTTTTAAAACAAAGTGATTGAAGCTCTGCTCATTGATGCTCGTGATGGCTCTTTTCAGCTCAAATGCAAACTCAACTAGGAGGGAAAGGTGGGACCAACGGATTTTTAATTCGTCCTCAGCCTAAATAATTACAAAATAAATTGACAAACATTAGCCAATGCTGCTAGGATTCATAAAAATACATACATAGTTTATTTATAGCATATTTTGACAATTACCCTCGCTTGCTTGAGGGGGCTAAGGCCACTTGCTGCCATGTACGTTGAACTAATGGTTTTTATTTTTATGATGTTATCCATGAATTTGGGAAGTTCTAGGAGCTACAATTTCATATTATTATTTCATTAGACGGACTTCTTTATTTAAAAGAGTTGGAAATGATCAAAGAAGATAAGATAAGAAAAAACATTACGGTATCGAAATCAGAGATGACTTCATTAAGGAATCGAAGGCACTCGAGGCCCTGATTATTCACCGACTCCTCGGAGTAAAAATCTGAAAAGTTGGGCATGGAAGCGAAAAGAATTCCTACTTCTGAATAGCTCTGGCTGTATAATTCTTCATGCTTTCGTCGTCGATTTCCTAAGAAATGAGCTGCCACATGTTGCGGTAAAATGTTATACACCTACAAAGAATCATTTGTCAATCACGAAAACTTTTAATTTCACATAATTTTCTAGTAATTTAGCCAGTTTCTCATTTCTCACCAATGCTTCATTCTTTTGTCTTAATTGTGAGGCACGCTCTCTTTGTTCTTCTACTTCTATTTTCCACAAGAACAATACACGTGATGATTTCTCCACCTATATTATTATTTTATCATCATTAGTATAATTTTCTTAAATTAAATTAAAAATGCTTGAAGAGCAAAATCATATAATAGCACTATTACGCGTTGATTTAGAAGAGTGAGGATGAAGACGACGGTAATTATAAAAATTGTCGCGTAGTGGTAATCGGGAATAAGACTTTCAAAAAAATCATCATTAGCATAAGCATAAAGTTAGTTACAATTTCTCTTGAATTTCAAAATGTTAGATAATTATTGTAATACTAAATTATCTTGAACTTACTCGGGATCTCTGGAGAAAGAATAGACTTGAGAGCAGGCAAAAATGGTAGTGAGAGAAGGACAAGCGAGAATGGCAACGTGAGCTAACGCAATGGTGAGGAGCAGAACAGACTTTAACCAAAATCCAGGAAGGAGCGTAATGACAAGGAAGTATGATGTGAGAGACAATGGAATATAAGCTGGGAAGAGACAACCAAGTCCGGAAAATGGAACGCTGGTTTTCGGAAGGACCACAGGAGGTTCCACGTTGTTTTCTTCGGTTTTGCTCACATTGGGACTATTGCACACTTCCCCTGCCTCAATGCAAGGGACCTGAAAATCAAGTGAGAGATTTTGAGACTTGTTATTTTCAAATAAACTTGTTTTTTTAAGTAGTTGAACAAACTTACGAAGAAAAGTCCATTAGAGAAAGCCAATGCGAGGATTGTAAGGGATGTAAATAGGAGTTTCACCCAAGGCTTATTCTCAAGACTTTTTAACATTCGGGACACGGACTGAAAAAAGCAATCAGATTCTTCAACATACAGATTCCCAACTTGTCAAATTGTTCACGTTTTCAATGATAAAGACTCATTTTATTAGATTTAAAGAGAATCATTTCATTAGGATGTAAAAGACTTTGACGGGATTGGATTCTATAATAGGGAAAGGATATAAAAAGGTAGGTCAGAATAAAAAGTCATTTGTATTCGTAAAGTGAGGATCTTGTGAAAATTCAATTTGAGAGATTGATAGAATTGGATCGCATTAGAACTTGCTTTGAAAGAGGATTTATCCTTCCAATATTACATGCGTAAAGTATGAGAATTTGAATTTTATATTCAAAATAAATGAAAAGGACTCACAGTGAGTCTTCCTCTCAGAGATTCACTTTCCACGATGAGGAGGGACAGGGAAGCTAAAATAAAGAGTCCCACGAGGAGTGGAACGAGGACGAAGATGGAGAAAGAGAAAGCAAAAGCCGCCGCCACGGCTGTGGCAATGAGAGAAGCTGGAGATGCCACAGCAGTGATGCCGGAATATGCTTCTTTGTGGATTCGAAATTCTCTTTCTTTTCCTAATTCGTTGAAATTGAGGGTGAACCAGTTGGCCTGGCGGGCGAGATCACGGTAGCCATCACGAGAAATGAGTTCTTCTTTCAGACGACGGCGGTAGCTTTCTTTTTCTGCTTCTTTCGAACAAAAATTCTCTTCCACGGCACTCTATTAGAAATTAAATAGAATTTTAAAGTATTTTTTAATTGAATGTTAATAGTTAGGTTATTCTGTATTTTGAATTTAATTGATTTTTCCTATTTAAATATTGATTTCATTTTACCGTAGAGTCTTCGACGTAAGTGGAATTGAGTTCGTATTCTTTGTTCACTGTTTCCTCTCTCTTCATCTGCTAAAATGATGTTGAGATATTTTATATAAGCAAATATTTAAGTAATAATCAATATTTTAGAGTGGATATTTCGGTGAAAGTTGGCTTTCACTCAAGTTCAAGTTTCGATTTTTCTTACTTTGTTAGGAGGCTTTGTGGATCTTATTATGAAGAATGTCTTTATTCCAGCTATCTTGAGATTTTCTTCTCTCTTTTCTCCATGAGCTGGCTCAACCTCGAACTCCCCGTGTAAATAACTTAAAGTCTTTTCTGAAATGTGCACTTTCCTACAAAGAGTTATTCAACAGGCATATTAGATAAGGCGACTCGATTTAAATTTTTTAGCGAGATTTTATATATTTTATTTATGCGAAACCTACCCAGGCATTCCGCTGCTCTCCATTTTATTTGCCAATTCAACGTCTCTTGAATAGACGTCAAATTGCCATTGCCTTTGTCCTAAAACACCAGCAAGTATTGCGCCCGTGTGAATCCCCACTCGCATGTCGACGGGTGAATTGGTCGTTTCTCGTACATACTTGATTGCCTTCACCATCGAGAGTCCCATGTAGACAGATTGTACAGCATGGTCCTCTCGCTCTTCTGGAGCTCCACAGATGCAATAGTAGCAATCTCCCAAGATCTTGATTCGCAACTGATGATACCGATCGGCCAGACGATCAAACCGAGCAAAGAGCTCATTGAGGATCTTGACAAGCTCTGAAGCGGAGTATGTTGACGAGATCGCAGTGAACCCCACAATGTCCGCGTAGAGAATGCTAAACAAAAAAGTAGGCATTTAAAATTAAATTAGCTTAATTTGTTTAGAAATTGTTAAATTTGAGTTTAATTGGAGCATAAATAAAGGTAATTCCTTTTACCTGACATTTTCATGGCGGTTCATGTAGATTTTCTTAAACTGTCCATCCACGGCGGCTTCTAAGTCTTGTCGCATTTTCAATGCGAGATGCTCCGGTAAAACCGAAAGTAGTAGTCTTTCCTGATTATTGAATATAGGGGTTTAAATTAAATTAATTAATTTAAATTACATTGAGCTTTTGGTTTTCTTTTCTAACCTGTTCTTTCGCCTGTTCCTCGATTACGAGTTTCATTTCAAGGGACTGGCGTGTATCAATGAAAGCCCTTCGTTGTTTTTTGTCGCTCAGGTAGAATGAAAGGAGTCCAAGACCATTTACCGAAAGTAGCAAAGCCACGTTAGCTCCCAACTATCATGACAAAATTTTATATTATATTTGTTCATAATTTAATGTTAGAGCTTACAATTTTTAATTTACTATTAAATTGATTCAGTCTACCTGTCTTCCTGTGAGAGGCTGATCGCTTCCTTTGTAGAAAGCTGCTGCTGAATGTGATAATGAGATTGCTAGGGCGTAAAAGGCAGCAATCTTTAGTCTCGTAGGGACTGCCACCCAAATGAGGAATGTTTCTAAAATGGCCCATCCGATCCCTGTCCTCAATGGGAGACTCTCATTTCGGAGGACGATGTGAGAAAGGATGGAACCGAGCCAAAGAAGGACGTGGATATGGGGAGAAATACACAAATGAACGAGGCTTCCTATGCTTGACACTAGAATGAGACCGAGGAAAGTCGCTGTTCCAACCAAGTACAAAGTGTCCTCTTCTCCCGTAGCATACGCTGAAAATTCAATCACAATTATTTTATTATGTAAATGATCCCTCGTTTTCCTATTTTGATTCATAATCGTATTTAGATAATGGGATTTCCTTTCTTCATTCATCTTGTGCTCTTCATCATAGTTGTGAAAGTATCCATGGAATATTCCACTTGTCATTTTGAATATGTAATTTCTGACTCAATGATCCTTTTTAAATAGTGCATAAGAGGATTTGAATTTAAAGCTGCTTGATGTCAAGTTCATAATTCATGTTAAAGAGTTCATTGTTTCTTTATATAATTTTGTTAAGTCCAAGTACAGTTTCAAAATGCATGTAGGGATAAAAGTTCATTTTGTGAATGAAATAGATTTACACTGTTTGCACTGGCACTTAAAATGATTTATATAGAACGTGAAATGGGTGAACAGGTGCCAGAAGCCAATCCTATTTTGGCATGATCATGATGCATCACACAGTTCACTCTTTGGCCAGGGATAGATTTATTTAGAAACAGGAATTTTTTGTAAAAAGAAGAAAGTAATAAATGTTTACTTATATTATATAAAACAACTAATTCAATTGATCCTACCTGGAGTGTGAATCCAATAAGTGGTGATGGCAGCTTGGGCGAGGGCGTAGAGAATGCTCCCATAGAGAAATGCTCTGAACAACTCTGTTCTTTTTCGGTTGAGTGAGTGGAGTTGGTAGAGCTCTTCGATTTCAGGGTCTCCGAACTCCACGGAGATCATTTTCTTTTTAAGGGGTTGAATCCGAACGACGCTGAGCGTAGAGTCGGACCGGGCCGGTCCCGACTCGACCTCCATTCCACCCTGCCCTAAGTTAATAAGGTTGTGTTGTTGAAGGGCCGCAGGCGCGCTCTCCTCCCCGATCGATAGCCGGACCGGATGATGGGAGCGGGAGACCGGGAGTACGGGGACACCCTCAACGCCCTCATCTCTGTCGTGAGTTCGAACTCAATAATCCCTCCACATGGATCTCCCCTCTGGAGATGTATTTTCTTGTACTTATGAGAGCCGATGAGTTTCAGGTCGAGTGGGATGAACCGTTTATCCTGGCCTTGTTCGTCTTTCATCTCATTGGGACTGGAGTCAATTTCCTCACGAGAAAAATGCCGACAATTCAAGCTTTCCTCTTTGTTTCTTTTTGTAAGATTTGCCGTTGTTGCTTTCATTTTAAATGAATCCTTTTAGCTTCATATAAATATAATTTTAGGATGATGGATGAGTTTATAAGTATTATAATTTAATTTTGTATTTTTGTGTGAATGCATTTACTTTTAGTGATGCCCGTTTTCTTCTCCGAGAGCCTGAATAAGATAGCTGCTGAGAATGCAAGGTATGTCTTTTATTATTTAAGAAGCTAAATTCTTGGAAAATGGAAAGTCTGTTCCATTGGGAAAAGGGTAAGTGGATATAAAAAACGTTAGAGAGACAATGAAGGATCGCTGTTTATGAACTCATCCACTCGGGGAGTAAATATTTTCTTTGAGAGAAAGGCCTTGTTGACGAATGGCTGATGGTTGTTAAAATGATTTTTGTATTTATTTCCAGTCTCTTTACAAGGCACCAGTACTTCGACTCCCGAGGAATGTTCATTTCTTTGATGGTGTCAGCCCCGCTACTCTTCAATTGTCTGGTCATGGTGGTAAGTTCCGTTCCATCTCTCATCTGTCACATTCCTTCCCCTAATCTCAGTCCAATCCCATTCTCTGGGCCGCTTTTCCAAGATCGGTATGTGCATGCTACAAAACGTTTGTATGAACCAGAACGTTATTACGTTTTGCTCTTATTTCATTAGTAAATGGCCATTCATTGTTGATTTACATCATACTCATCCTTCAAAGGTATTCCATTCATTCAGGCACGTTCCCTGTCAAAGGGTTAAATTCTTAAATTTCCACAATTATTCAATTCCAATTCCTAATTCAATTAGCCTTAAGCTTTTATTGAACTAGGATATTAATACTTTTATCCAATTACAATTTAAAGAAATTGGAAATCGTATTTTTCCAATGAGGATTGGAAAAACCTTCGTTGGAATTGGTGATTAATTTGTTTACAGAAATTATAATGACTAAGGACAAATAGACAAAAGTCATCATAAATAGGTTAAAATGGGAGGCTATTTAAGAGCGTTCCTAGTTTAAACTATGTATTGAATTATCCGAAACAAATAATATGATAATGATGAAATGAGCTAGTGATGAACGATATTTCTATATATTTTATAAATGAGTATTCTTCCTTTGAAGGTGTAATTAGAATCTGATGCAAATACTGCAAATAGTGCAATGAGACATGTTCATATTTCGTTTCGAGTTGAGTCCTGCATATTTTCCATGCGAAAAGGAAACCCAGGAACGTTCTGTTCATGAGTTGTGCTAGGGTGTTTTAGGGATTGTGTTGTATAGAGTAAGCCTGGCATCATTCGGCGGATTCTCTTCTACTTCTTCGGATCTTCAATATTTATCGAATCTTTGGACTTAAAAGTACACACTACTACTCTTAATAGGCAATTAGGAACATATTGATCTTCATCACCGGGTATTTTCTTTGAATATTTTAAATTAAACGATGCTAATTTTCTAACTTGTTGTGTCATCGTATTATTTTTATACAATTGTGTAATTTTTCAAGCTACTTTATTATCCATACGATAAATGTGCGTGATCCTTTCAAGCTGCTCAAGAGAGATCATTTTACGAGCTATTTTTACAATATATAATGAAGATTAGGATTCTTAAAATATGTTAATTAACAAGTAGAAGTATTTCTTAAAAGAGTCAAATAGGTGTACATATATAAAATTATATAATTTTTAAAAATTTGGTTTTCACTTGATTTTAATTAATTACAATTAAATGTTTCTTTTAAATAATTTTTCAATTATTTTTTAAATACTAGTTATATTACTCTTAAATCTAAATCACGTAATTTTAAAATTACGTGAGGTAAAAATTTAATCCTTAATTAGTTTAGGATTTTTTGTATTAAAAAGCTTTTAGTTCTTTTAAAGATTTCAATTGGTTATTTTAGTTTATATAAAATTATATGAGTTGTTCATCTCAAATTATTTAAATGAACATTTTTTGACAATATGTTAGTGAATTGTTTAACGTGAAGGTCTTCTTGCATATTTTAACCTTCGTAATTGTACATGTAAACGAATTGCTTTATAATACGATTACAAACTGATTCAACACTTGTAAAGCAATATTAAGAAAAAAGATTATATAGATATAATTGCACTACACACTCACACATATTACTCATTAGTTCACTAATTCACTTACATAAAATGAGTAAGAAAGAGTAAAGAGCATGAGAGTTGTAATCCACAAGTATAGCTTGTGAGGAATAGAGTGATTGTAAATTGTAATAAGCTCATGTATTACATTACTTATATGCTTACAAGGCTCATTGTCCTCATTAGTTAGGTAAGTTGTAATTACACCTTCACATGCGGAGGTTCACGCTTTGCAAAACTTAAAAGTGCAAAAAGTTAATGGCAATTTCATCAAGATTTCATCTTCGTTTTAAAACAAGCTTATTCAATAACTCACCTCAAGTAGGCATTTGTAAAGCACAATATTGATCTTCTTTTGGCAAATCATTATAAATATATAGGCAAATACCAAATATCTTTGAAAATATTCCATTTTCTCCAATCAAATAAATTTTATATTAATATTATAATCAAATTTCAAAATAAAAAGCTTATAGTTTTGTTGTTCGGTTATCGGGAATGATTAATTTTAATACTGTTATATTTATCTTAAACTGTTTTTATTTATTGTAGATGAACTGGCTCTTCATTTCTAGTCAATTGATGACCCGATTCCAGCTCATTCGTATGAAAGCCTATAATCGCAAATCAGAGCAAAAATTAAAAGAAAATTAAGAAAATTCAAGCAAGCTTTCATCGATTAAAAGAACATTTCTAAATTAGGTATTTGCTCAAATCAAAATTACATTTTGCTATTTAACATTGCTAATTTACATCATTGGGATTTTGAGTGTTTTTACTCGCGTTTGCTAATACACTTATAAATTAGATTAATAAGACTGGGAACGGTATAGCATTGTTTTATGTCTATGAGCGTATGCCCAAATGTAAGTTGTACTTTGTATTACAAGTGCTGTTGTGAGTAAGCACATGGAATATCGTTCTTGTGTGTATGTAGTGTGTATTCAAGGCCGCGCGGGCCTTGCATCATCATCCCCTCCGCTGAAACGATTTCTCTCTCTTGCTGCTTGCTTACGAGAAGAGTTGGCAATCCGTCTCCTTTCTAAACTCTGCAGATTGCAGGGTCAGAGTCACCACCGCACGCCCAGCAGAGAACCTTCTCGCTGTCTCTCCCATACCCTCAAACAATAACTTGTATATTTACAATTTGTAAAATATAATTATTAACTCCACAGTTGAGCAGATCTCTTCACCAAGATTCTCAACCAATTCTTGAAGAATTAACACGAGAGGGAAAAAACTCATTTTGTTTTAAAAGTGCAAAAAAGTTGAAAAAATAAAGTTTTAATTTTGCTACAAAAGTTTAATATTAGCATGGTGTTGTGAAGTAAAATACTTGAATAGAATTTATTTGTGAGCTGGAACAAGGAGCCAATTCATTGCAAATTGGATGGGGCAGAGTGTTCAATGTAAATATTTTTTTAAATTGCGTGATTCAAACTCGTTGCATCATCTGGGGGATTGGAAATTATCAAAACGGGAGGTTGAACAGCAGGAAAGTAAAGGACCTTTATCTCAGAGGCGATCCCTCCTCGAGTGTGTAAAGTCCAACTATATATTTAATGAACCAACTGACTCTGAGGTCTACACTTTAGACCCGATTGGTCAATCCGGATTCTGATTACGCCGAGTTTCAATCTGTGTTTAAGTGGAAAACCAGCGTTTGAATGGGAAAAGTTCCATAGTGATCCTTGTTGCAATTTCATATCTAGTTCCCAGTATCTCAAAACATACAAAATTTTGAAATTGTCCCGTCTGTGATATATTTAACGACAGTTTAATAACATTGTAAACAAAGCTAGGAATATTGTAATTTTAAGAGTAATTAAGGAATTTGATTTAAGTGTGTAAATAAGTGTAGTTTCTGATTTATTTGTAGTTTTAAATCTATTTCAAAAGTGAAGTTAAAATGAGGGATTGAAATTTTTAACTCCTATGTTCCTTCAGGAAATATCATAAGAGTGAGATTAAATTGTGGATGGAGTTGGAGTGCGTGGACGATGGGGGGTTCCGAGAGACGCCTTCTTCAGACGCTGGTGCGATCAGTTCCTCCGAGTCAACAGACCCTGAAGGCGATGATTCCGAGCCATGTCTCTCTGTCGATGGCCCAGGTCCAGTCTCTCCAGGTGCACTTTCCGATGCATCCACGATTGAGAGGGAGGCCGGGCCTCCGGTGGACACACCGTCTTTAGTATCTCTCCTTGGTGGACGATATCTCCTCTTCGCCGGGGCCAAAAATTTTCTCAAATGTATCAATGTGGAAACGAGGCAGCAGTATACGTGCAAGGTAATTACTCCTTCATTCCACATATTTTATTTTATTTGAATTTATTTATTAAAATTAAACTTTTTTTAATAGGTATCAAATCATCAATTATTTTATTATTGTGATATTGGAGTTCTAATGTTTTAATAATTTACAGGTGATGGAACGAGAAAAGGCTCTTTCGGTTCTCTCAATGGATCAAAAACTTGAAGAAGGAAGCGAATTAGTATTGAGAGTAAACGAAGTGATTTCAACTCCAGCTAATGTTTACCTAATTATGCCCTCACATTTTGGAAATCTCCATTCTCACCTCCTGGGCTTAAGAAAGCTGAAAGAAGCAGATGCAGCTCCACTTTTCCGTCAAATTGTTTCTGTTGTCGACTTTTGTCATACGAGGGGTATCGTACTAAGAGATCTCAAAATGGGAAAATTCGTCTTCATAGACCCTGAAAGGTGAGTTTTTAGTTAGCTATTATTTCATATATTTAAAAAAAATAATATTAATTAATTTTTAAATATGAGATGAGAATTCTTGAACTCTTATTGAGTTTATCTATCACAATTTACAATTAGACGGATATACTAGATTACATTTACATTTTTAGTTATTATTAAAATATAGACTATAAAAATATTAATATTCCATAAGTTGGTAGCTATAATTCTCGATGATGATGTTGATGAAATAAGCTTTTGGCATCTTATTTTAATCATTTACACTATTAATCTTATTCATTTATTCATTTGCTTAATTCGTGAAGTCGTGGCGTCTATTGTCATTTCATGATCAGCACAAGGTGAACTGGTATTTTTAAAGACTGGAAATATTCTTATTAGGAGTTTTTCCGCATTACTTTATTCATTTCAATCTAGTTTTTCATTTCCTAAATAGAGTTCCTTGTTACAGATTCAGGAATTTATCTTTGCTTTAGTTCCTCTTAATTTTTAATTCTTTAGAAAATTTGCGATTTTGCAATTTTAATTAAATTAAATCAATTTAATAATCATTTAAATTTAATTCAATATTCCAGATGGAATATTGAGTCAAAAATTCCTAAATTGTACAAAATAACGTTATAAAGATAACTCCTAAAACTGGATTATTTATCGCCAATAAGTAGCACATTGTAGATTGGCAATTGTTATCGTTTCCATTATTGGTATTCAATCCAGTTGAATTGAGAATCCTGAGAATAATGCAAAGGATGTATCCAATAATGGTCTTTTAAATGCGAGCTTAAAGTTAGCAAACAACAACTACGAATGAATTATGGAGTCATATTCTGGTGTAAAAAATGATGAAGTAAGAGCGGATTCCCCTATTCTTACAAATCTTCTGTGAAGGTTCAGAGTGTGGGAATATGTTTGAGCCTTTGTGCTAGGTAATGGGCAAGAGGGCAATGAAATTCGTCGTTTGAACTTGTTGACCAAGCGGTTTCTTCTTGTCGCTCACATCTTATCTTGCCTAGACTATCAATGACTCCAAAGACCTGTATTGTTCTTTATCTCGCGCATTATTGCAAGAATAATTGTAGGCAAAAGTGCAGTTGAAAGAGAAATTGTGAGCAAAGTGATGTAGAAATGTCAAGAAACTTTGGAAAGTCAAAGTCATGATGCTCATAAATTATTAAATTTGATCCTATGTGTATTACTTTACATAAATTACAAAGTGGATCAATTGTCACATCATATTTAAAATGTTAAAGTTTAAATGCTTAAGGCCATTAAAAGTCACTTTTACCCTTAATCAATATCCATAATTTTCAAATTTCATATAATATATAATATAGGATTTTTACTGAACCTATCAGTCAGTTTAATGATTTAATGAACACTAGCTTATGGTTAGCTATGAAATAGTGAAAACTGTTAGCGTACATTGGATTGAATTCTTCTTGTTGGTTTAAGGATTTATTTCAACTTGACTAGTGATTTAAAATCAAACATATATTTGGACGTTTTGAATATTTTTTAATTAAGACATTTGTCTTTTAAAAAATGATTTTATGGATTGCATTTTACAAAATAAATTGTGAAGGGAGTAATGTGAGGTTGAACTTTTAAAGTGTCGTGGGAGTGTAAGGGAATTGACAAAGGATTGACAGTCTTGTTGCATGTTGGAAGGGCAGTTGTGTAAAGGGTGTGAAAGGTAGGATGGTGCAAGGGGCTCACGCCACGGAGGAACTTCTAGCATTGAACCACAGGAGCTTCCCAAGGTCCCCACTTTAACTTGCTCAACTCCATCGACCCAAGGTTCCTTGCACAACTCCCGCCCCCAACTTCCCTTCACTCATCAACGACTCGGACACATCAACGCTTGTTTAATATCCCTCACTCATTATACACATACTTATCCTATTAGAAATGAAAAAAATCTTCACTTTTTATATTATACCTGTAATAGGTAGTCATTTTTAAGAAGAGATCTCTAGAGCTCAATTTTTTATTTTCTCTTTTCATTCTTAGTCTTTTATGACCATCCATTGCAAATGCTCTGAACAATTTGCTTGCACTATTATGATTTAGTGTCTTAATTTTAAGTTTAGTTTTGGTAGTCATTGAATGAAAAAAGAAAGCAAGGATGATAGAAATGATTTCAAAAGAGATAACTAGGATGAGATTTGATGTTAAAGGATTTTTGATAAAAATGATGATTGTTTTTATTTTAGGAGTCGACTGCGACTCGAATCCCTCGAGGATGCAGTATCTGTTGGAGGTGAAGGAGATGGACTTCGGGATAAGCACGGCTGCCCTAACTATGTTAGTCCCGAAAAGGCCGAAATTCTTCGATCCAATCATCGAAGTTATCCTGGAAAAGCAACGGATGTTTGGGGACTCGGAGTCATTCTTTACACTCTGCTCGTTGGAAGGTTAATTTTTCATTTTTTAAAATCTAATTTACAATACTAGAATTAAATCTAGGATTCATCTTTGTCTTTGTTCTTTGAGTAATTAATTGTAGCAGCTGGGTAATTTTACACTTACCTACTTCCTTTTATTATATTTTAATGAATGAAGTGGAATTGGAAAAAATTAGAAAGTAATTTCGCCATTTTTAATCTAAATCAAGCTGACCTAAACCCAAATTAAACTTTTGAATAATATAATTCTGAACGAAATGTATTTATTTTTTAGCACATACCTTATTGTTTGGTTTTCTACTTATTAGATTTTTTAAAAACGTTTTAAAAGTATATTTATTAAATAGAGAGTATAACCAACTAAATTGGTTGAAATGTATGAATTGAGCGTATCTAATAAGTGAAACTAGGTTAGGAGCTCATTGTTGGAATCAATATGCCATGACAAGACCACAACAAGGTTCCTTATCTTTTACCTTCATCTTTCCCCTAATCTCATTTACGCTCTTTATCCAATCATTCCTATCTCAAGTGAGGGCGGTTGAAGGGGCTTATATATCAATGTAGTGTTTAAAAGTGAGACCTTGGAAGTCTCATTTACTTGTATATATTGTAGCTTGTAGCTAGTTTCAATTAACAACTTGTCGTTTTATTAGTATGTCTCTTTTCATGAATTAGTACTTGGTTATCATTAGAGTGCGTTTTCTTAAAAAATAGAATATTTTAATAAAGAATGACAGAGATTGGCAAAAGAGGATGTTTGAGTATTTATTAAATGTGAGTATTTTTTCAGATATCCATTTCACGACATGGACCATGGTAAATTGCTATTCAAGATCCGACGATGCGAGTATATAGTTCCTGAAGGCCTCTCTGCATCTTCCAAGTGCCTCATTAAGTGCCTATTGAGGAAATGTCCGACGGAGCGACTTCATCCAAAAGAGATTCTCAAACATCCTTGGTTCTCAGAATTCTCTTCAAGTCCGAAAGGAATCATGAGGAGCTCTGGAGACCAAGTTGTCCCTTCCTTATGAATACCAACGTCACGAATTTTCACAACTCCCAATTTAAATAATTGAAAATGAGTTAATTTTTAATTATTCTTACCTATTTAGAAATTCTAGAAGAAAGTCTAAAATATTTAAAATATGTCCGATTCGAGGATAGTTTATTAATTGGCTAATACTTTGGGTTTTTTCTTATCAAAAAATTAATTTATCTAACATTGTTATTTTAAAATTATTAAATGTATTTTAAATTGTTAATTTAAAAACTCACTAGAATATAAAATCATGAAAATATAGCATTAAATGCTTTATTGTATATATAAATATATATATATATTATATAAATTTAATATTAGGTTAATTGCAGTTTTAATTAAAACTATGAAATTCAGAATTTAAATCAGAGATTGTATTAGAATTTGAATCGTAAAAATTGATTTAATATCAATATTTGTACAAGTAACAAATGTATATTAATTTGTGTCAGCTATTAAATTATTCGTGAAATTAATTAATGAAGAAAATAATAATTTTATGTTGAGCCTTTCAATGAGCTGTTTAAATGTTTTATACCAATTATGCTTGAATTTGCAAATGTGCAACTAAGCAGATGTTAAATCAATTATGGCAAAGCCTGTTCATTAGAGGCAATGCTATTTTTTCAAGAAAAGTTAATCTATGTAGTATATGAATTGTTTTTTAATTGTTAAATATATATTTCTTAACAATTTTTTTAATTTATTAAATGAACTATGAATACGCACGATGAAAGATTATTCTTACATGTGTAAAGATTTAAGATCTTTGAATGACGCTTAAGTTTGATGGATTTGAAGGAATGTTATTTTGTTAATCATGAATTTAAAATAATTATTCTGTCATTGAAATGTGATAGGAGGCTGAGGATATTTTTTATTAATTACTTTTATCATTTTATGAATTATTTGTAATTTAATTTATTCAGAATTAAATTTATTCAGAATTGACTAATAGCGTTAATTATTTATTGAGTTCCGCTCATACTGCTCTCTTGGCTTCGAATTTCTGCATTCTTTCGAGGATCACGGGTCTGAAGTGTCGAATCAATCCCTGCATAATTTTTTAAATCATTATTTTTTGACGAAAGTCCACTTTTCTAAATTTCGAACAATTAACTATAAAATAATTTTGTTTTACCTGAACAGGCCATGCAGCACCATCCCCAAGGGCGCAAATGGTGTGCCCTTCGATTTGCTTACTTATTTCCCAAAGCATGTCAATTTCATCTGATTTTGCCTCTCCTTTCACTAAACATTCATCAAATTATTATTGAAGCCTTTCAAAATTGCGTTAATATATATAGTAAAAATGAATTTTCAAATACCAAAACGAGCCATAATTTTATTCATCCATCCGACACCTTCTCGACAAGGTGTACACTGGCCACATGACTCGTGCTTGTAGAATTCAATGAGCCTATGGATGGCTTTGATGACATCTGTTTGCTTATTCATCACGATTAAAGCCGCTGTTCCAAGTCCTGTTTGAGCAGCTACGAGTCCGTCAAAGTCCATTGGAACATCGTCGCAAACACTGCAAGTCATTGAAAATTTTAATCATTGAACAAGATCAAGTAATTGGTATGTTATAGATAATTTTTAAATGTTGACAAAATGCTATTAAAACAGACCTTTTGGGAATAATTGGCGTTGATGATCCTCCAGGGATTACACCAAGTAAATTATCCCATCCTCCAATAATCCCTCCAGCATGCCTTTCAATCAGGTCTCTGAATGAACAAAATAAAATTATAATGATTCGTAGAAATACAAGATTTTTAGGGGCTCGTACTTGAGGGGAATGGACATTTCCTCTTCGACAGTGCAGGGATTGTTAACATGGCCAGAAATATTAAAGAGCTTCGTTCCAGAGTTTCTTGCTCGACCAAAACTGAGGAACCATGGACCACCACGACGACAAATAGTTGGTGCTACGGCTACTGTTTCTACATTTGCTACAGTTGTTGGACAGCCGAAGACTCCAATATCTGCTGGAAACGGTGGCTTCAATCTTGGTTTTCCCTAATTGAATCAAATAAATAAATTAGTATTATTAGAGACTTAACTCAAACTAATTATTAATCAATTTAATTGGAATTTTATGTACTTGTTTTCCTTCGAGTGATTCAATCAGGGCTGTTTCTTCACCACAAATGTAAGCACCAGCTCCACGGTGCATAAAAACATCAAAGTCGTAGCCGGATCCACAAGCATTTTTCCCGATTAGTCCATTAGCGTACGCCTAAAATAGTATGAAACCCTTTTTTAGTTAATTTACAAAATATAAAAAATGATTAAACTATAAAATTCTAATCATTTTAATCGAACAATTTTTTACCTCATTGATTGCAACTTGCATATTTGACGCTTCATTGTAAAATTCTCCTCTGATATAAATATAAGCAGCTCGAGCTCCCATGCATCTTCCAGCGACAAGACAACCTTCGACGAGCTTATGTGGATCATGTCTCATGATCTCCCGATCTTTGCATGTTCCGGGCTCTCCTTCATCAGCATTCACGACCAAGTATTTTGGCCTATAATTTTAAAGATTATTATTTAGTTAATTTGAATTTTAAATAAAACTAAAATTTCCTTTTACCTTCCATCGCTGGGCTTGTTCATAAAACTCCACTTCATGCCAGTTGGAAATCCAGCTCCTCCTCGTCCACGAAGTCCCGAAACTTTGATTTCATTTACAATCCAGTCAACCCCTTTGTTGAGGATTTCCTTCGTCTTGTACCAATCTCCTCTTTTTAAAGCCCCCTTCAATCTCCAATCGTGTCGTCCATATAAATTAGTGAAAATCCTATCTTCGTCTTTAAGTGGCCCATATTTATCCTACAAAATAGCCATTTCCAAAAAATTAGTATCTCCAAATTAGAACAATTTCGCATTTAACAGTTTAATTTAGAAAGAAATTGGTAGAATTTACCTTCGGCGGTGGCGGAGGTGGCGGGGGTGGGAGGTTCGACGAGTGACGAAGAACCTGCGGGGTTAGATTTTCATAATAACCTCTTACGAGCTGCGGTTGGAATTTTTGCAACCGACTCAACGCTGACATTTTTCTTCAATCCGAAACAAAATCCAGATGATAAATTTTAAAAGAAGAGCTAATAACTAAATCCCGCAACTCTACGGCAATCACAATCAAGTGTAATCTTCTATCGCCGTTATGTAATTCTCCGTCTTATATTCTTTCAATAAATATTCTTTTTTTATATAAACGCATATAATTATATTTCTCGCAATATTATTTAACAGTTAATAATATTCTATAGATGTTTTATTGAAATCATTGATATATTATAAACATAAGCATAATGCGGATGCGGCTGGGATGGGATGAGAGATGCGAATCATTTATGAATGATCTTTTTCATTTTCATGTTTATTTTTTATGCATTCTTAGGTTTTCGACTCATTTAATTGCATTCGACCAAACTGGATTAAAATTAAACATTTTTATTATAAAATTGCATTGTTGTGTATATTCTTGGATTATCGTTTTTATTTTGGCTGTTTAAGTTGAACGTGAGAACTCCTCTATGAAAGCAAAAATAAGATGTGGAGCCAGAGGGATATTTTCCGAGAAAAGAGATGTCAGTGCTTTGGGCATATGACTAAACATAACATTAGAAGTATGCAAGTACATTAGGTTTTAGCAGGTTTAGTCATTTCACTCTTCAAGAATCAAATCCCCTTCTAATACATCTTAATACACTAAAAACTAATAATATTGGAATGGCCAATTCTCATTAACTCTTTGTTTCCTTTTACATTTAATGTCCTTTTATACTTTTATATCAAATTATCCATTCGACGTTGAGGATGAGACGTTGAAGGAAGGAGCGAGTCAAAGTCATTGACGTAAGGAAAAACTTTTAATTTCAATCAGACAAGGGAGTTTCTATCATAAAAATTCATTGTTTTCTTTTTCACAAGTTCCACAGCTTGTCACGTTTAACCAGGTAGTTATTCTCAATATAAAAAGAAAAAGTCAGGCTAAATAACTCGGTTGAATTTTGGAAGAGTTTGTCATTCAATTAGTGTATAATTCGAGTGATCATTCTTCATTGACATATTCCTTCTTCAACATTGTGTTTACTTTGGAGGATTTATTTTGTTCAACAAATTCGATTTTTGGCTACAATTCATTATAATTGCGAAAGATTCTTTAACATCTTCAATACTTTTTAATCTTCATTTTGGTAAAGTTCCACAAAATAACTTTAGGAACTTTAACATTATTGTAGTAACTTCATAGTAAGTTCATTATTGTTGTAAAAAACATTTTAGTTAATTAGTATTTCAAATTCAATGTATGATATTTTAAGCTTTGGGCATTGTATATATAATCCTTAAATCCATTCGTTTATAATATTCGATATTCGAACAGACATATTCCTAGTGATCTTCAACATCCGTTGTATTTTAATAATGGCAAATCCAAGTCCCACCCTTCATTCATTAATTCATTAACATCGCATTATCATAAATTATTATTAGTTGTATACTATAATGAATTGATATTTTTATAGAGAGCTAGGAAGTCATTTGTGTTGATCGTAACGTCACTCTATTTAATTATATACTCTCGAATCTCGAACTTTTGCAATTAAAAGTTATATTTTATTCCCAAATGCAATGTCTCCTTTTTGAAATTAATAATTTTGAAAAGCTTTGAACTTGAAAACTGACTTTGTGAAGTCAAAATGAAATGAATATTGAAAGTATTGTAAAGTTATCCTTTAAGATCAATTTTCAACATTTTGTTTCGTGAAACACTGAGTTTGACCTTTAACACATTTTCCTTCTCAAGCTCCAAGTTCCTCTTTAACTTATTAAGTTTGTCAAGTTGAAGACCGACAACAAGTAAAACATAAAATAACATTAGAATAAACATCCTGTTATAGGTTGTATTCAAAAACGTTTACAATTTTCTATCTAATGAGTAAATAAAAATTATATAGAGGCTTTACTATTGCACGTAAAAGTATTTCATAGTTCTTTCATAATGTAAAAATATATAAGTTTTTATATCATGAGCTTTCTATAATATGAAAACTTATAAGATAGCTCAGAGATTTAAGTGTCAACCATTTATCTTACTGTAAACAAAAGGACTGAATCATCATCACCACAGTCAAGTTGTTTATCCTGAGTATTATACATACGTCTAAGCTCAACAGTATATGATATTCTGAAAAGAATTTCAGTACTTTTAAGATAAGGAAGAGGAAAATCCCATCTACATAAACATTTTGTACATACAGTCACTTGATAGTAAAATAAAGCTAACGGACCATAAATAATTCGTAAATAAAGGAAGGGAAAAGAGAAGATGATTAGGATTGCGAAAAGGAGAGACACCGAGGCAATTTTTTACTTTATTTTTCTCTTTCCATTCCAAGTGTTATTTTATTGTCTATTAGACTTTTGCATATGTTCCTTTTTGCAGTTGTCGCCGCGACGTGAGTTTGTGCTTCTTCATTGGAGATTTTATTTTTTGGCGAGAATGGACCAGGGCCCAAGATGAGTGCCATAAGTGACTTCAACAAGGTTTGGCTTCAGAAATGTCCCGGGAGCGAACTTCCTGCTGCTTGGGAAGAAGACGTCAAGACTAATTTAGCCAAACATAAAAAACGAGTTTCGGAACTCCAAGAGGAATTAAAAGAAGAAGAGCTCTACGTCGAGTTCCTTGAGTCGCTTCTTGAGGAAGTTGAGAAACGAAAAGGGGAGAATGGTGGGCCATCGAAGCCAGTCGTGGATCAACCCTTGACCTCGGGTCGAGGGAAGGAGATTGAAGAGGCGATTGAAGGGACCATTAATCACAGGGCAAGGAAAGTTGACAAACAAACCGAGCCGATTACCCCGACTGATGACGATGAGGACGACGAGGACGAGGCGGACAATGAAGACGAAGAAGAAGACACGAGCAATGAAAAGGCTGATGATGAGAAGGAAGGAGACGAAGAGCCGACGAGCGAAGGAGGATCAAAGGAGAATAATAACAAGGAGCTGACCGAAGACGGTCACTTTGTGACGGTCATCAAGGTCAATGGGTTTGAGAAGGATTTAAATAATAAGTTGGCCAGCGGCGGGTCTAGTCATCAACCACCACGACCTCAGAATAAAAATTCAGAGTTGAATAAGAATTCAGAGCTAAGTAAAAGTTCAGAGGAGGAAGTTGGGAGGAGTAAAAAAGTTCCTCCACGACCTCCACCTAAAAGCTTCAAGTTCTTTGATAAAGACTCACGTCCCTCTCCTTCCCTTGATATCTCCGATGAGAAAATCATCAATAGGAATTTGAGCAGCTTTGGAAAGCCAGGACCAGAGGCCGGAAGTCAGATACAACCCAGCTCGTTGAGAGCCAAGAGACAGATTGACCGTCCGGTCATTTTTGATTCAAAGAAAGGGAATGGAAGCAAAGAGGAGGGTTTAGAGCAAATTGACCAGACACCTTATTACTCAAAAGTTGGGCCAAAGAATCCCGGAGGGAATTCGGGTAATTGTAACAAGCCGCGATACGAAGGAAGTCGCTTTCCTTTGCCCTCCCTCCCCATCTCGACCCCAGTAGAGCCAAATGATTTGGACGAGAATACGCGAAAGGGAAGTGTGAGTAAGAACAATATTGTTACGCCTTCAGAGAGCCCTAAAGTCTCGCGATCCAAAATTCAAGAATTGGTCAATAAAATGGAATCGAGTCAGAAACCAATGTTAATGGCCAAAAAGTTTGACCAACCGCCATTGAGCAACAAACCTTCGTTTAACAAAAGGACCAAACGCCCCTCGTTTCCCAAAGATCAGGAGGAAATTGTCTCAGACTATGTGGATCCCTGCGATGCGGAGTTTGAAGAGCAAATTTACGATTCTCCGCCGCCTGAAGATATTGACGACCTTCCGATTGAGCCTACAAGGGAGGAAGTCATGAAAGAGAAGAAGGTGAGTCTCGAGAAAGTGAAAGAAAAGAAGAAACGGATCGTGCGGGATGGGAACGAAGGGATGGAGTTGGAAAATGAGCCAATGTACGATACGGTCGCGCCGGACCAAGACGACGATTATGTTTTACTTGATGAGGGGAATCAAACTGGGTCGTCGAACAACTCCTTATTCAAGAACGACTCCTCCCTCACGAGAGACAACAATCCTCGTGGGGAAGCCATGGTCAATGATGGGCTCACGATCAAATCACAAACTTCGATTTTATCTTCGGCTACGACGAACAGCTCAGGAACAATGTCAGATACGGATTCACCCTTGCATCATGATATGTCAGAGTCGAGTGGGAAATCATCCAATTATGTCAACATTGACTACTTTTTAAAGTATATTATTATTTATTTAACATTTATTCACATTATAAATACATAAGATTCTATTTTAACTATCTGACCATTTATTTACAAATTTTCTATTAATTAATTAATTAAATTATTTTATAAGACTTTAAAAACAATTTATTTTGCATAGGAAATCCAAAAGAAAAGATTCAAGAGCCTCAGGAGAATCTGAAGATGAAGAGTCAGTGTTACAACGAGCAATGTCAAATGACCAGGAAGGAGATTCTCCAAATGATGAAAATCCAGAAGTTTATGAACTTGAATCAGGTCAGACATTTTTTTAAATATATTAAGCATATTTTATTTATCTGTTTGGAAAATAAATAAGCTTTGGTTTATTCTTAGAATTACCTACTATGCTACTTTTATAAAAACTTTACAAGTTGTACATTATAATTGATTTATAATGACAATTTAAGGTCTTGGGAGCACAGGTGACCTCGCTCAGTCATCCCTCACAGACAGTTATGGACGAGAGGGGAAGAGCAGCCTGAGCAACATGCCCACGATGACCGTAGCGGAAAATGAGAAGTTTGCCATATTTCGTTACATGCTCTCGAACATTGCTGAGAGCGAGGGTTCCTACGTAGAAGTCCTCAATGTGATGATTCAGTACATGAAGGCTCTCAAGGCCACGATCTTGACTTCCAAACCCGTTCTCTCCACGGACGACTTAAATATTATCTTTTACAAAATACCCGAACTCTTTGCTCTCCATCAAAAGTTCTTAAATGGGATTCAGCAAAAGGGAACAAAAACGAGTGTTGGAAATCACTTTGAATTGCTCGTAAGCTTATTTAAACACATTTATTGCTTATTTATGATCTGCTCTTATTTATTGCTAGAATATAAATTGAATCGGTTAAATTCATCGGTGTTTACATAACCTCAATATGATTATTGTTATTTTACTCCTATAACGTTTGCAAGTGTGCAATGCATATTACATAGTCAGTATATGAGTGTCATTGTTTATATATATAAAGTTGAATGCTAAATATGAGTTAAATGTAGAATTATTTTATTAAACTAGAAAGTTTAATTGTGATTTTATCTATTTAGGCAAGGGATGTTGGACTGTACGGCTCATTTCTACAAAATTACTCTCGAGCCGTTGACACAGTTAGAAAGTGCAGTCAAAATAACCAAGACTTTGCCGAAATTACTCGAAGTATCCGACTGAGGTCGATGAACAAAAATCAAGCTGTGTCTCTTGAAACTTTGCTTTACAGCCCCGTTTCAAGAATCCAGAAAAACATTGAAATTATTCAGGTAATGGCAATTACAATCTAATTGTCAAATATAAGACTCCTATTCAGGTCCTTAAGACAAAATGTAAAATTGATGTGTAATTGATTATAGGACCTTCTTAAATGTTTGCCGGAATCTCATCCTGATTACAAACCGCTCAAAAACGCTCTTAGGGACTTCCAATCATTCCTGAGTGAATTCAAGATGATTCAACCAGAGCAGTTGTTCCAAGTAATGTTTCATTTATAAAAACAATTATTTAAGTAGATTTAAATGTCAATTTAGTATGATAATTTAGTTTTAATTGTTATTTTCTTATATTTAAATAATTTTTAGGGCCAAGACAGGAATCCTAGGCATTTAGTCAAAAATTCATTCATTGTTGAGCTGTCTGAGGGACATCGAAAATTGCGGCATCTTTTCCTATTTAATGATGTATTACTTTGCGCAAAATACAAGGTAATAATGCTCTCAATTAAATTGTCGATTTGCTTACATATATAAAAAGATGAAAATTTTCCGTAATAAAAGCTAATGAGCTAGAATTAAACGTAATGCATATTTTGCTACGCTTTTTAGGCCTCAGGAAAGGAGAAATTTACTTTTGAACTCAAATGGTACATTCCTGTGAATGAGTGTGCAGTTGTTGAGGAGAATTCAGAACCCCGTGAATCAGCTCCAATCAATTTGGTAGCTTTGAGGTCTCAAGCTTCTACGGTCAGAGACCAAATCAAAAGACAAACTAGTCGAGATGATTCCAACTCAAAGGTTCTTTCATATAAATATCATTATTTTTAAGTTTTAGCATTTTAACTTAATTGTGCTATTCATAATACAAGTATTTGTTTGATTGATTTTAAGAAACGTTGATTATTTTAGAAATCAAAAGCAGAAAAGCAGCGTAAAAAACTGGCAGAACTTGAGGCTCAACTTGTCCTTGCGTCTCCTAATTTAGTCTTTAAAGTCAAGTCAACGAATGGACGGTCTTTTACGTTTTTCCTATCTTCAGAGTATGAACGGAGCCAATGGGTTGATGCAATTGACGCTCTCAGGGTAAGAACAAACAATGTTTATGAAAAATTATCATTTTCGGATTTGAATTAGTTTAATTTTTTTTTAAATTTTATCAGTCGAGCCAACCATCTCCTGCGTCTCATTTGAGTATGACGGAATTGCAAGCTTGGCTCACATCTTGCCGGAATCATTTGAAGACAAATATGGGATCGTATTTACTTCGGACTGGAAGAGACGAGACTCTCCTTGTGGGAGATTTTTATATACTTAATTTATATACTTATTGGACAGTTAAAGGGAATTTCTCGGCCTGCTGGTATGGCTCTTTTTGGTTAAATCGTATTTTATTAATTCATTTAAATCATTAATGAGTTAGTCATTTGTAAATTCATGATTATTTGTAATTAAGCTAATTTATTTGTTTTTATAAAGATCTTTATATCTGCGTTGAAGTTGATTCGTATGGTCACTTCTTTCGGAAAGCTAAAACAAAAATGATATGCGAGAGCACGCAGCCATGTTGGAACCAAGATTTCGTTATTGAGCTTGAAGGAGCTCAAAACTTGAGAATTCTTTTGTACGAAGATCATCCACGGCAAGGAACTTTGATTAGAGCAAAAGCAACTATTGAGGTTCATATTCAATTTTTCTTTGAATACTCTAGCGCATTATTCGACTACTAAATTTAAAAAAAAATTAATCATTAATTGATTGTGAGTGAGTTAATGAAATTTTACTAATTCAGCTCAATCGTAACTGGATGGCTTCTACGATGAGTGAGAGGAAAATTGAACTTCAAGATTATGTCCTTACAACTTCCACCAAGTTCGTTCCGTTTGAAATGACTATTAGGAGAGTTCCAACGGCGAAGCCTGCTGGACTCTTTGGTGCCAAAATTTCACAAGTTCTCAAGTAAGACTATTTATAAATTGTTTAATTGTTCACTCTCCTCAGTAGAGCTATATGATTAAAGGATATTGTCTAAAATCATGCTTCAAAACTGTAGGCGAGAAAAGAGACAAGTTCCGTTCATTCTTACGAGCTGCGTGAGAGAAGTGGAAAGAAGAGGAATTAATGAAGTGGGAATTTATCGGGTTTCTGGTTCAGCCTCGGATGTTTCACGCCTCAAAAAAGCATTTGAAACTAGTAAGTTTGAAGTTTAATTTGATTTTTTAGAAATTCAATTTTTATATGTTAAATTCAGTTCTTTTCACATTTAATGTATTATTTAATGAGAATTTTTCAAATAGACTCTTACGAAGCGGAGCAATTTTTGAAAGAAGTTGACATCCATTCTGTCACTGGAACTTTGAAGCTCTACATGCGCGAGTTGCCAGAAGCGCTATTTACAGACGACCTTTATCCCAAATTCTTTGAGGCTTTCAATATGCAAGAACAGGAATTGAAGAGAAAGCAACTTCTTCAACTCTTCTCAACACTTCCGCCAATTAACCAACATTTAATAGTATTTCTCTTGGACCACATGGTCAGGTAAATAAATGACAAGATAAATCTCCACATTTAATATTTCCAAGAAATTGTTTCTGTTAAAAATCAAGCTTTTGGAAATTACTCAAAGAAATTCATTCATATTTGAATGCAGGGTAAACAATCATGAGAACCACAACAAAATGTCGCTTCACAACATGGCCACTGTTTTTGGACCAACGCTTCTTCGGCCGGGAGCCAAGGCTGAAGGCATTGGAAACGCCGATCTCTTGGCAGCCGGAACAGTTGATGTGATGGCTCAAGCAGGAATCCTTTACTTTTTCCTTAGCAGGAGAGCCAATGGAGAACCTTTGCAAATTTAAAACAACAAATTCGGATCGATGGAGATCTGAGAATTTCTACAATAGTATAAGTATTATTGCCTATTTAAAGAGTATTCGCTATTTTGCAAATTCGTTGTAAATTATGCGAAATAGGAGTTATAATGATGCATTGCCATTCATTAGAAAGGTTATCCTATCTGTATTTTTTCAGTTCCGCTAGCTAGGATTTGCCGTTTTATTTACTCAGAGTTAACGTTCCACTTTTAGTAAATTAGAGTTACTATACATTATAATCTTATTGATAATTATGAGGTTGATGAAGGGATTAATGAAGTAAGGATGTTATATGCGAAACGTGTCTTAAAGAACTTTGAAGTTCTGAGTCTATATATTGTATATATAGAGTTTTTCTTAAATCATGTATGTATATTAATGAGTCTTTAAAGTGTGTCTTTGTTAGGTAATGAGCAAATAATGATTAATTTTATATTTCTTTTCAAAAAGGAATTTTGAATATTATACTGCTACAAGTAGCAATGTTAAGCATCTTTTATGTGGGAGGAAAGAATATTTTATTTAATATTCTATTAAATATAAAAAGTGAATTGATTTATGTATTTAAGACAGTATGGCCATTATTTTTAAACTGTATTATTAGTGGCTCTAAAGAATTTAAGTATAATACGTATTACTCCTAAAGTTTTCAAAAACGAAGTTTAACGAAGCTTTTTTAATGATGTGTCATTTTTATCTCGCTAATCTTAATGAATGAATATTTTAAAACTAGGTACTTATTATGAATATAAAACATAATTAAATAATTACAAGAACTGTTCTTGGTTGTTTGAAAGTTTATTCTTTTTTATATTTTGTTCATGTTTACATAAGTTTGGAACTTTGGAATAGAGGTAGATTGGCTACTTACTGTTAGAGACTTTGGAGTTTGCTAATTTTTCTACATGTGTAACTGAGATTTAACGAGTCAGATTTCATAAATATTTAACCTGTTTATTTTGTTAAGACTCCAATAATTTTATATCTCCCTATTTAATTTGTAATTATTAAGGCTAATGGCTAAATAACGGCAATATTCAATTTTCTACCAAAAACAAAAGTCAAGATCGAAACTTCGTTCTGACCGACACTACTGTGTGAAACCTATTTATTAATTATTGAATGAAATTCTATTGTTTTATTTAATTTTTAAGCTCACTAGTCAATTTCGTAGATAAGTAAATGAAGACATAGACTGTTTATTTCAAATTAAATAGAATGCTCTTAATTATAGTTAATTAAAGGATGTACAATGAAATTATTTTATTTTAAATGAAATCAGGTCCAAGATTAATATATAAATTAAATTAAATTTTCAATTGCGACGATATTCCACAACGAGACTCAACGTTTTATAATTAATTTTCAAATTTCAAACGAACTAAACTTAATGGTCCAAATAAAAAAGACTGTCAATGTGTTTTAAATTAAGAAAATTGTTCTCCAACGTTCCATCCTCTTAAAACTTCTGAAAGAAATTGGTCTTAATTCTTAAAAAATTTTTATTAAAAAGTTTTTTACTTACTCGTATTTTTACATAATTTTAATATATTTGTCAAATTGAGCAAAAAGGTCTACTCTACTTTGAATACATGTACATTTTGTAATAATGTTTGTAATGCCTTCTTATTATAATACCTACAATAAATAAATTTTCAAAAATATAGCGTTACAGATCAATTTATTTACTAAATAATCAGAATCATTGGAAAATTATTGGAAAACTACTCCCACAGTAAATTATTACTTCCATCAAGTACTCATATTACAAGATTTACTTGATGTAATTTGTAATCGATCTTATTGGCTACATTTAATTGCAATTTACAAACAACTATTATTAAGGAATACTTGAGGGAAAATGAAACATTTCATAATATATGCGATTCTACAAGGCTATTAGACTATCCAATGTTTTGGTTTGACATGTGAGGATCTGAGGATGTAAGTGCACTTGAGTTTTGTTCTGCGCTTAATTTTTGTAAACTTTTGTTACATTTATGTTATTCCTTTTAAAAAGAC
>VJMY01000873.1:0-28058 GCA_009869795.1 Neelides sp. FZ-2019
TTTTATAAATTTATAAAACTCAATTCTATAAAATTAACTAAATAATCGTACATTAAGAAAGATTTGCAATGAATCGTATTTGATTTAACAATTAGAGCATTGAAAAAATTAATTTACAGATCACTAGATGTAAAAAAATGAACCTTTAATTTAGAACCGCAACGCGGTTTCACCGCATTGCTAAAACCTTGGTTCGGTTCTGATGCTTGCGGTCCTAGACCGCGGTTCTGGAACCGCATTTGGAGGCCCTAGTGATGAGTGAAGTTACGTACTTGAGACATGTGAACAACCTGATTCTATCCAATTTGAAGAATTCACATCGTCATTGGTATAAATAAAATGTGGACTAATGGCCACAAGTCGAATCAACTTTACCTCTGTAATTTTAAATCCCGTCTGCCTTTTGAAAATCCCATTTAATTTGTTATAATACCTAAGGTTTCATAAAAGATTTTCATTCTTTAATTATTCATAATTATGAATCCGATAGAAATGCTGAAAATTTAATTTGAATCTCAAATTGTGTCTACTTTTAAAAAAAGCTCCCATAAACTTATTGGGGTTTCATAACTTTTCCATACTCGGCGGGCAAATATTTAAATGTTGGACAGTTTATAGTCTATAGTGATATTATATAATTTAATATATTTTATTAATAATATTTTATATAGTATTACTATAGACTATAAACTATCCAACATTTAAATATTTGCCCGTCGAGTATGGAAAAGTTATGAATCTCCAATATGCCACTACAACTTATTATTAAAACATGTTTCTTTCTGCCATATGAGTCATACCTACATACTTAAAATTTGCTATCGTTGCCAAATAGCATAAATATTTGTAAAGTTGTCATTATCAAGTTGTGAAACTAGAATCATTAGACTATAATTGCATAAAGCTATGATATAGTGATGTAGAGATAGAGAGATTTAGAAAATGACAAGATTTTTAGTAGCAATATATTACAATATAAGTTGAAGAATATAATATCATTTGAACGATGATGGGATAATGTAGTAATGATAATGGTGATCTCTTGGAGGAAAAAGGTAATGGAAAGAAAGAAGAAATAAACTAAAGTTTGAATTATACTTTGAGTCCATTAAAAGGAGGAAAAGTATGTAGAAAATTTCTGACCACTCTTCATTTGGGGAAAGTATGAAATTGAGGGGAATGGAAAAGTTGGGTTGAGGAAGCCGTGGTTCTCAGCTCCCCTCAATCGCTTCCTTCTTGAGATAATAGGGGAAAGGAGGATAAAAGTTTTTATTCGATTTCACAATGATTCCAATTTCCATTCACCCTCAACTTCCCGGCCAATTTATCTGTTAGGACTCGGGTCTTTTTATCGGGATTTAACTGAATCGCTTCACATACTCCTCTTCCTTCTCCACCTGGGTGAAAGTGGAGAAATTCCTCGCGAACTTTACCGTCGTAACCTTCGGACGTAACGACGGAGAGGACATTCTACGACATCTTGGCCCTTCCCTCCACTCTAACTTTCCTTTATCCTTTAACGCCTCATATAACACTACATTTATTTTAAAGTGTTTATTTAAGCGTCCTCAACAGTGAGCACATGAACATGCACTTACGATCCAAAGCTCACACATAAGAGAATACATACTATTGAAAATATATAAAGATGACTCAAACGTTGTCTAACGACTTTCGATCACAATTCCTATGTACGCATCATACATATTAAATAAGTAAAAGAGGAAATGAAACCCAATAGGATCAATTCTCTAAATAAAATACGGTATTTCTTTTAAGGATTTATAAATTAATTTGATAAAAGGTCGTGCTATTTAATTTTTGAGAACTAATACTTTTTAATTGTTTATAATTCAATTTGTATTTTTTCTGAATTGCTCCACAAATCATTCTTGATGAAATTGTCTATCGATGAAGGTCTCAAGGGTATTTTCAACTCAAAAAGAACACTCCCCTTTCACTTTCTTGTATAGGAAAGAATAGAAAACCGAGAGAATTTATCTTTCTACTTATAAAAATGTAATATCCCTAGAGGTTATATCTCGGCTCTACTATATCTGTTTTTATACGATATTGTTTCTCGTAACTTTTTGTTCCCATTGAACCATTAGATCCTCCTCTGAGGTTTTCTCTTTCCCTTCTCCAGCCCTTTTTCTCTTGAGCTTCGTCCGCGTCTTCCCACCACATTTGTAAACGGAGTTTAATTGGTAATAAAACCCTCAACTGGATCAAAATAAACGTTATTTATCCACAAAAAATAGTACAAAATGTTTTAAGAACCGCTAAAACAATGTGTAAAAAAAGATGAGAGAAATCTCAAGAGAAAGTGAGCGTTAGCATGGAATGCTCCACATAACATATCTCATATCCTTATCTTTCTTAAGAGATATTTTATTAGGTTATTATATTGGAAATTTTATTTTTTATATAAGGAATTCATATATACATAGAAAAATGTTACTAGAATATTTCAAGAACAGGATTATAGGTATAAAGATTTTTTAAGGGAAGGTGATTAGAAACACGTTCTCTATTAAATGGCAATAAATTTTCCTTTTTCTCGCAAGTGAGCGCGAAAAGAAGGAAGTTAATTAAAATCAAGTTCACATGAGGAAGATTACACCTAAACTACTCTTATAAACACTCCCTTTTAAGCCTCCCTTACATTCTTCATCTTTTTTAATTAACTTGCCTTATTTTATTAAAGAAATTCCATTATTGTTTTTCAATTAAAATAGAGAGTTTCTTTCCAAAAATTAGCTCACATCAGAGTTTTTCCCCTTTTGTCAATTGATGATAATGGCGTAAAAGTTGAGAATGGGTTAAAGTTTCGAAGGATATCTCTTTCAAGAGGAAATGACGATCTAAATAAGCTACGACGTTCATACATGCGACTTTCAACCCAAGGCTTAGAGACTTTTAATCATTTTTATCTTGATGAGGAAAAAGAAGAAGTTTTGAGATAATTTATCCTTTATGTTGTATCTTTCTCTCTTTTGTGAGTCCACTGAGAGTCCTCAAGGTCCTGAGACGTAGAATCGATTTTCACTCGAGAAAATCCCTATATTGGATTTTCCCTTAGATTCAATATCCTCTCATTAACATTTTATTATATTGGACCTCATATTTTTCTCTCCGTTCTCAACTTTTATTACTCGAGAAAAATACGGGGACAGTTTGTCTTAAATGATTTGACTCACACAATAAAGAAAAAATTCAGTTGATCTGATTTGATAATAAAAGGGAATTGTGTAGTAGGGAAAAGTTCAAAGTTTTTACTTTTTATATTATGAGTCCCCATTGGGAAACAATGAAGAAAAATTCAGCTTTGCTTGTGACAAATGGCTCAAATAAAAATACAGATGCTAGAGGAAATCTATACTACTCCAATTCAATTTAGCCTTTTTAAAATGTCAAACTCGAGAGCAAGTGTCTTTATGAGAAAATTGAACTAAAGGGACACATGGGAATTATGGTTGATCATTCCCTTTTACGAGCCACTGTCTATTTAACTAGCTTACTAAGATCTTCATTTGCTAAATTATGTGCTATTGTTTGAAATATTAGTGAGTGTGAAATGTTGGGGTTGGATGAGAGCTTCTCCGTTGTTTGGCCTTCTTGCCCTTCATTTCTTAGGTGTAAACAAATAAAGCAGAGATTATTTATATGCTAATAGAAGGGGAGGAAATGAAAGATTTGGGTTTTGAGAACTGAGTGATTGGAGCTGGAAAAGGCAGAAGCTGCCTATTGACTTCCTCTCAACACTCTTCGCTTTTGAGATTCTCCATTTGTTGACACACGACCTCGACCGCCACATTACTGTCTTGCATATAGGAAATGTGTACTCAAGTCCTTTGTACTAAAGATATTCTGTGCTGGTTTACACTAAGGAATATATTTATAAAGAGGAGAGAAGCGAGTGGCCAAGTATATCGAGAAGGAAAGATATATGGGCTCTTTCAAGACGCCTCGTCGAGTTCTTAGGAAGAAAGGAACAATGACATAATCTCAATCCTCGCTCTTTTTTCCATTATAAGTCCAACTTAGAATTGAAGTGTGTGTAATCTGGCTTTTATTAAAATTCTCTCCCTCTTACAATTTTACAGAGGATTTCAATAAGAACCATTTTCAATATAAATAAAAAATGACATTTCAAAAATAGTCGTCTTCTAATCATATTTCCAAATATATGCACGCTGCGGCTTTAATGCTCTCATGCAGAATTTTCTTTTATTGCATTTTATACGACCATATAATATAATATGAATATATTAATTTTATATCATTTTTAATAAAATTACATTGTCTCATGTTCATTTCAAGTTCTAAAAAATTGTATTATCAATTTGAACAAAATTATTTGATCAAATCTATTTGATTAATTGGTATAAATAATTATAATTATGTATTGATTAAATAAAATAAATGTTTAGTAATATGCGCACTATAAAGTGAAAGAATATAAGATAATAAGAATAGCGAATAAGTATTATAAGTAACAGAGCTTTTATAAAATCTATTTTAAATGCTTTTAAGAAGCGACAGCTTCTGCTCCACATCCCAAGCAGTATAGGTAAGTATACATATAACAAATCAAAGATGAAAATGAAAGGCAACCTTAAGGAAAGAATCTCGCGTTCCGCCTTCTCCAGGTTCGACATCATAGGTTTTTCCGAGACATCTCAAAGTGGCAGCTGAGATGTGAACCCTCCTGTCAACGGTAAAAGCTCATTTCTCATTTATATTATACAGTGACCCTCGGAGGGTCAAGATGAAAGAACATGTTTCAAACATGATATTAAATATAAGATGTATATTAACCTACGAAAGATACTCATTCTTAAAAACCAAACTTTTCTAACTCTTATACTCTTTCTCATCTCCCATAAATAAGTCTCTAAGAGTTTCTCTCTCTCTCTCTCTCTCTCTCTCTCGTAACACGGCAGGTGATCAATATTCAGCTCAGAAGTCTCCTTTCTCTCAATTGCTCCTGATTCGAGCAGGGATCGGGGCCGAGGATCTTTCTATACGCTCATACACTCACTCTATACTTTACTTTGTATACTTCTAACAATCTAGATTCGGCTTCAAGAGTATTTCACTCAGAGAGCCTATGCATTTACCAAATAAAACTTTTACACTCTTTACGTAAAACTAGTCGTATAAAAAGAGGAAAAAATGTTTTTATACTTACTTTCACCTTCTCCTATATCCAATACATGAGGGAGTTTGGTCAAAATATTTTTACCACTGTGAAACTAAACGCTTTACTTTTACACGGAGTGTTCCTTCTCATTTGGCTCATTCAATGAGGAGTAACCCAAATTGAGTTAAAGAAACTTTTTTTTATTTCCCTCCTTCAACCCTTTAGCTTTTCTGTATGTGTGGTGGAAAAGATTTTTTGAGAAGTAAACTAACCCAGGAACTCCTCCTGACTCCATATGATTTGCCACGTTGACGTCGTGGCTCCATACGTCAAATTGCCACTTACGAAGACCAAGAACTGGCATTAAAAGACAAACATTAAACATTAAACAGACAAACATCGAATTAAAAAGAACTTGATTAAATGATTATTAAGAGTTGGCTCAATAAGAAATCATTAAGGAAAACATTCCAAATCGTTGAATAAATAGCATTAAATGTATATTGTATAACAATATATCCAACTATCCTTCAGAACTTCTGATTCCGAGGTAAAAAATATTAGAAAGAAAAAAGAAGCGATAAAAGTATGAAAGTATTATTTGCCTCCACATAGGACGGATCCCGAGTGAACTCCAATTCTCATTTCGAGATTCACCTAAAATTATAAAATAAACAAAGAATTAGTTAAGGAAGATTTCATTGGCCTACTTCCAAATACATCTGTGCATTATATAGGGCCGAGTCTCTCTTCCGTATAAATAGACTTCACTTTCAATTCTCAGCTTCCATTGAGAGAAGAAGGATAAACACATAACATTTTGACCGTAGACATCGTTTACATTACACGTACAATACTTAAGATCAGAAGGTACTTGTATTTATGTGCACATGGTATATATAGCTTCCATAAACATTCTATGAAATTTATTAATAAAAGAACATCTCTACACTCACATGTATACACATCCTCTGCTAATTCGTATATGACGATACACACATTTTAAATATGTAAGTATACGTATCTTATATTTAGTAGGCATATTATACAGTGTAATGTATATAGTGGAAAAACAGAATTTATAATGTTTAGTATTAAGTTCAGAGAGAATCTTGAGAACAAAAAGTCTTTTATACGCATACAGAAAAATATATTTATAAGGGGATTTGCCAACACAATGCGTTAAGTTCGCTAAAGCTAATGTCTTAATCACACTTTGAACTTCCCTATATGAAACACCGCTTCGGCTCAACACCAAAGAGGAATTTCATTCCGGGTGATGAAGTTAATACTACATTATTATCCGAGAATTTAAAAAGCCTCGGGTTCATTTCCCTAAATAAATTTACTCAGGAACGACGAGTTTACTTACTTACGTACTCAACGAAGGTTATTGTTATACACCTCACTAAAAATACACTATGAATTATATTAAAAGTCATTTTAATCGAGAAATTGGAGACAAATTTTCACTAAGTTTAAAGCTTAACGCACATGGTTTCCATTATCCTATAAATTACTTTCTCACTATTAATACTTTTACCTCATTTACTTTCACACACATCTCAATTTATTTTTATCATCAGATAAATTATCAGTAAATTTTCTACAGATTTAAAATAATTTCAAAACTTTCGTTGTTTGTACACTGTAGTATTTGGTTCTTACATTTTGCCATATTTTGTATTTCTCATTCATGAGAAATCCGTTACAATATTTTTTCGTCTATATTACACAATATTCAAATACGAGGGAATTCCATTTAGAATGAAAGAAAGAGCAAAAGATTTTTTGAGTTCTTATTAAGTAAGATTGTGTGTAGGGCAAAGTGATTTGGTCGTTTGAGTAAGGAAGTTCTGTTTGCTCCAACTGCTCTTCTATAACTTTGTATAACCCGGTTACATACAAAATAGTTGAAGAGTAAAAGAAAGAACGAACTTGTTTGTTTCTTCGAACGAAGCGTATGGCTCGTATCATGTGAAGTCCGAGCTCGACACAACATATGGCGTGGTCGGTCCGAGTTTCCGGAAGGCCACAGACACAATAGTAGCAGTCACCCAGCAATTTGATGCGAAGGCAATTTGTCTCCTTCAAAAGAAAAAAAATGGGAAATGACGAGAAATTCTCCTATTATCAAACATAAACGAAAGCTATTAAGCTAACTTGACTCATTTCGCACTTCATTTACTAAGCAATGTTACAATTTAGTCACTCGACAGAATTTAAGTATTCACATGAAATGCTTATTTGATGCTAATATCTCGATTGCATGTAATTATTTACAAATAAATTAATACATTTTAAATTGTAGCAGACTAAACCTTATTGTAATAGACTTGAAATTTATCATAGTGATAAGAAAAACCTTGAAATTTTGAATTTCTCAAATCAATAAAAAGATTGTAATGATGTCTTTATTGGGCTTTTATTGAAATTTATTCGTACGAGACTGGCGAAAAATAGTGAAAAAAGGAGAATTGAATCTCAAACTTTCTTTTATAATCCAATTTTCCCATTCGTACTCGTTCGTGATCTGAATCCCGAATTCGTAATTAAGAATCTTTGAATTAGTTTAGGTGAGACGGGAAGAAAACTTTCCTTTAATGTAATTTGAGATGATGTACTAGTGAAAGGTTTAAATCTATGAGATTTATCAAGAGGAAAAAAGGGATATTCAAATCTAATCCACTTTTATTAAGTTGTATAATGTAACTTTCTTAGAATGGCAAAATATACCTAATTGAGACCATCTTCAAATTCCCTCTCTCATATAACCCATACTAATGCTTACGAAATGGATAAAAAAGTTCTTTTCTTATCAAATAGAATATGCAACCTTTTCAAATTTTTGATTTCTCTTTATTATTCAATCACATTCGGATTCCACATTGTGCTATTAAGCCACCATGAAAAAATCTTTGAGAGAATGAAAATTTGAAACGAAGCAGGATTAATAATCACTTTACGCTTCTCGACCATTAATGATAAACGAATAAAAAATACGTGCCATAAATTAATTAACATGGTTAAAACTAATTCTCTTATTCAATTTGTCCATACTAAAACCATATTAAACTGCCTCTCCATTTACTGAATCTATTAAAGGATTTTTAATGACGAGAAAGAGCAAATGAAAGGAGAAAGATTAGGAGGCGGGATGGAAGTATTAAGGTATTTATGATAAGGAGAATCCTATGGGCTAAAAAGACTTTCTTAAGCGAGATTGTGAGAGAAGAAAGTGAAGAAATCGATTCCACTCACCGTCGCCAGCTTGTCGAATCTTCCAAACAAGTCGTTGAGGATGCGGACGAGTTCTTGGGGCGAACATGAGCTTGCGAGCTCTGGAAAACGGAAATTCATTCAATTTTATTTATTATCATGATTATCATTATTACTCTTCCATCCGACCGCACAATACGTAGGAAAACATTTGAAATCGAACCCTCGGCTTTCCCCATTAACTGGGAAACTCTTTAAAGAAAGTATTGAGAACGCCCCAACTTTTCAACTTCCGACACATCAAAGGCTTCATTTAACCACCTTTGCTTTCACATCAACAGAGATTCATTTAATTAAGTACTTTAATTTTAAAACCAAATTATTTCCCTAAGCTTTATAACTATAATACCTCCTCTATACTTACAATGAATTAAATTATAGGTTTGTATTTTACTATATCTTTACATCACCTAAATGCGAAATTAAAAAGAACCTTCGAATTCCTAAGTGGAAAAACTTTTAAAATTCCGTTTTCAAGTTCATATTAGCACGACTTACTGTCGAATAGCGAATTTTTATGCACATGAAACTTTATTCAATTATGCAAACTACTTAAAAGTTGAGTGTTCTGCTTATACAACTTCTAATGTACGGATAGATTTTTCCAACTTTCTTGGTTTTTAATGAGGAATTTGAGGAGGGTAAATTAAAAGAGAGGAAAAGTTTTTTATTGCTATATAATGAATTAAGATTTAAGTAGCATGTTTTTATAATGTTTATTTTCTCGACGTTAAATATTTTTACTTATCTAACTAACTAGCATATTATAGAATAGAGCATCTTTACCTGTGAATCCTTTAACATCAGCAAATAAAATAGAAACATTTTCATAGCGGTGCAAGTAGATTTTATGAAATTGAGCCGTGTTGAGTTCGTCGGACATGGCCATGTCCCGAATCAGTTCCTTCGCCACAAAGCTGGGTAATACTAGAACAAACATCAAAGTTTCGCTCAAGATTCATTTTCCAAACGCCCGAACATGACAAGTCGAGCAATTATCTCAGAATGCTAACAACTTTAATAAGGCATTTCACAAGTTCTATTAATTTAAGCCCTTTCAGATCTTTAAGGAAAAGGAGTCGAAAACTTAGGCGGCTCGTTAAATAAAGTTTCCTTTCAATGCCAAAGAGCCCAATTAGCACTTAAATGTTGGTTGCATATAAGATGCAATTCCAAGAAGCTCAACGCGAAATATCTCATCGTCAGTGCATTCTAACAATTAGATATCTTACAATATTTAAATGTTTTGGAAGAAAAAATTTTAATTGCATTCTCCTCACTTGCTCCCTTTCCATTTGGAAGTTCTTGGGAACGGGAATCGAGAATGCTAAAAATCGAATTTAAAAAACTTTAATGTTTCACTCAAGTGCTCTATGAAATCATGTGAGAGGGAAGAGCTTGCAATAAATTCACTCGAGTTAGATGTTAATGAGCCGTTTTTTAAAAGAGTGTGAATATATTTCTTCCTACTCATGCATACAGCATAGAGATAATACATTTTAAACTTTTCGAGCCGAACCAACTTCTCGCTTGCGGTTCCTCATTGAGAATTTGGATCCAAGCCAATGAGTAGGATTGAATTATCAAGTTATTAAATGAAAATATCTGCAGTACCTGAGAGGAGGAGTCTTTCTTGCTTCTCGTTTTCCCTTTTTGTTCGATAGTGCATTTGAAGATAACGACGTGTTTCGAGAAATGCATTGCGTTGACCTCGGTCAGTCAGAAACCTCGTGTATAATGCACCCACGTTGATTCCAACATAGAGCAAAGCGTCTGCTGCCAGCGTCCGTAGAATACAACTCGAACCCTTTGAGAATATTTTCCACAATGCAATTTTAACTTCACTTTTACGAGTAAATTATTTTATTGACCATGCATGTATTATCCACTATGCATGGCATGGTTCTTTGTAAATGTAATTATAAATGGAACTTAAAACAAATCAGAATGAGAGAGAATTTGGCAAAAGGTTCAAGAGTGAGATTGTGAGATGCTTTTGTGTGTATTTACGAGCCTCACTCGTACACCAACTATATATCACTCGAGCTTACACATCTAGTCGTCGAAAAGAATAAAAAGAATTCAATTTTCTTTAATGTATTTAAGCCATTCAATAATACAATTTGTCTCGAGATACGCGAACGTGTGCCATATAAATCTTGAGATTAAAAGGACAATTCATTTTCTCCCAGGAAATTTTTCTTTTTTTCTCAAAGAAGTATCTCTTGTACCTTGTCACAATTCCCTTAATAACCCTTAGAAAAACCGTCCGCGTCCTCCGAAGAAAACACGCGGGCTCAAGCCAGGAATTTAATAAACAAGGAGCAATAAATCGTTGAGGAAGGTCTTAATCTCATTAATAATTTATTGGCCGCCACTTATGGTTCGAAGAGGAGGAGAACAATGGTCGCCTATTGTTCCCCTAAGAATATAAATGGCATCTAAACCTTCACGAATTCCAATAAGGATTCCATTCCACCGACTACAAAAGAAGATTACAATAGGAGATACAGCTTTCTCTGACTACTACTTTACAACCCCATCCGGCCACATACTAATGGTAAGTGCACGGGAGAGTGTGTGAGCTTCACTGGTGCGTGTGCTTAATAAATAAATAAACTCCAGCTAAGGAAACGTGCTCATATTACATTACCTACCTATTGTCCCAATTTGTTTGTACATATGAATCTGGAGTCTCGTGCATTCCTTATTAGTCAAATTATCTATTTAATAACATTCTACATGAATGCACGTTTTGTAATACTTTCTTTTAGATCTAAAACTTTGAGGATAATTTTTTTAAACAAATCACCGCTCCATCCTTAATATCGTCCCATTTCACTTAATTTTTGGCAAAATACAATTTGATGGCCTGCTTATTCAAAGCGTATAATGGAATGAGAAGAATAGGTAATTCCGTTCTGTTAGAGCAGACATTGTAATGGGTTTATGAGTTTGAGAGAAAGTTTGTTCGCTTAATTGGGAAATGGGTATTATAATAAAAATATCCGAGATTCTCCCTCGACCCTCATTGAGGAAGGAGGACTGGAATGAAGATAAATTGTAAGATGGAATTCGAGTCCGAGATTTACGGGACCCGAAGAGACATAATGGGTCTAAAACTTTTCCTACCAAGGTCATAGTTGATAAGTTTGGTATAAGCGTATAAGGGAAGGGAACTTTCTATCTTCTCATTTCCTGTTTTATGTACGTACTTATGAAGAGCGCACATGAATAAATCCCTAATACACAATTAGACATGTTTCTCATTTCTTATTATACATAAGTGAACTCGGGCCTCGCATATGAAATTCCTAAAATGGACTTCTCTCACGTAATACCATTAGATAACAATAAGAAATATTCGTACCATATTCGATGAACAATACATGCCAGGGAAAGCAGAGATGACAATGTGAAGGACGGCCGTGACAGAAGCCAACAGCGCACTCCACCTTAAAAACCACAAAACGCCATATTGTTTCTTTATAGAGCCTCCTAATGTGAATTATACATGTCATTGTTTATTAATCCGCATTAATAAAGTCTTCTCAGACGTGAGAATCATTAAAAAATGCTACAAATTCACACAAACACGCCCAAACTTCCAAACATCATCATTTGATTAGTAAAAGGAGAGACAAACTTACCCAAGTGGCATTGGAAGCATTGAATAAGTCACGAAAATGACGAAGAGTATATACCAGAATACCGCAGAAGGTTCGCTAACTTTTAACAAAATCCCTAGAAATCCTGTACAGACAAATAAATCTCAGGTATGAATTGGAAAAAGGTCTTTGTTATTCTCCTGTAATGATTTAATCATGTTCATTTCAAGTGCGTAGGCATTTCATAATAAATAAGTCAAAGGGAGAGATCATGCATCACATTCCTCCGAACTTGGTTTGGCTCATAAATTCAGTCAACCTTGTAAGAAGAGACAGGTCCAAGTGGCGACAGCGCCCCATTGAAGATATCCATTCGCGAATCTCTTCCACCACGCCAGCGTCCCCAGAAGCACATTGAAAGCAGCCGAGACTCCCGTCCAAACGACAATCCCGATAATGTCCCATTCCACCCGGGTGATACAATGAAGTTCAGAATTCCCCTCGACATCACATTTCATCGTCGGAGCCCGCCGCCGAAAGGAATTGATTGAGAGGCTAACAGTGACCATTTTTATCACAAAATCTATAAAGTTCACAATCACCAACGACTTTTGTCTCTGTAAAATAGCAAGAATACAATTAATTAATAACTCCGAATAAAATAAGATAAAAAAAAATTCATTTATAAATTTAAATTATTTAAGAACATGCAGTTTCAGTTAGGAAAAAATCCTTTGTAATTATATATATATTCTTATGAAATAAATAATCTTAAAATGATATCAAATGAAATAATTATGATAAATTGTTTAAATTCTAGAATGGCTCACTTGTCTACAAGCATATCGTTGGTACGCCGTTTCCAAATTTTTGTCTTTAAATGAATTTGAGAGAGTGGGGAGGTAAATGCCGCGGTACGTGGGAACATCCGAGTCATTAGGTCCTCTTTCTTTCCCATCTCCTGACTTCTCATCTTCCTTCTTCTCTTCCGAGATTCCTTGCGGAAGGAGCGGAGGAGGAACGGCAGGCGGAGAGTTGCCAGAAGATTGACCTATTGATTTCTGTTGCCCCCATCCTTTGTTTCCCTCTCCTATGAAAGACGTCGTTGCCTCGTCAGGACCTTTGCTGCCCTTTAAACCCAACCATCACAAAGGGCACGTTAAAGACATTTGTTCAACCTGACATATGATGACAGTCGAAATAAAGTTAAATATTTTATTGACATTCATCTGGAGTTTATCACTCATAAGTATGATGTCCGAGAAATGCTGTTGTGAAATGTATTGAAGTAAACGAATAAAGTTATGAGAAAGTAACTTACATCCTGGCCCATGTTATTCTCCTCTAGTTGAAACTGCCTTTGAGATGCGATTCGTCTGACCGACTGGAGCCATAAGCCTTTCCCAGGTCTCTTCCGCCTATGATGGAGATTAGGAAAGAAACAATCATACGACTGAATAATTTATATCTATTTAATTTACTAAATCCCTCACAAATCCAGCTTTTGTGGAGATAAGGATTATTATTAATAATTCCAAATTTCACTTCCTAAATTCTCATATCCGGTTTATTTCATATTCGTCATTTATTCTTCTGCATCAAAAAATACACTTTGATATGGGAAAAAAGTTATGCCCAGTTTTGTAAGTAAATTTAATCATTTTTGTTTACGAAATTGGTGAATTCAAACAATATGTCATTTTAGCTAAACTTTCATAATTCACATTGATAACTTTTCTTGTTTGTATTCTGAAGGTCTCGTCCAATAAGGTGAAAGGTAAGGTGAAATTTATGAAGAATAACATACTATTTTTAAATAAAACACTCGAGTGTGTATAGACACGTTCATATTTATATCTGTATTTACATTATGCTTGTACATAGTATATTAATTTTGAAACTTTTGGAATATAAATTGAATTGATTAAAAGAGAAATTAGTTCGATAGCCAAATCCTAGGCTATTTGATAAAGAATTTTTCAAAAGTTAATTTGAATGATGATGAAATATTTGAATTTGAATAATTAGTGGAAGGACGCGGACATTCCGTGCTTAATTTGCATTCAAAAAAGTCATCTCCTGACCTTTACATGATGAACGAGAATGAAGAAACGGGAGATTGCATAGTAGCAAATGAAGAAGTCCGCTTTAATTGTAATGTTTAGAGAATTAAATATTTATATAAATCTTTACTCGCAATCAACGTCTCGCCCCCTCGTTCCCTTCATCAGCAATTTTAACCAAATGTTGTGTGTGGCTCAACATGCAATTCAAATGAGTTAAAGTCGAACGCTTTACATTTTAGATTTTCACCCCTAAAATTCTATGAAATTGACAAACTTAATAATTTTTCGAATGTGTGTACAAGACATAGACAAATATGGCTAAATTAATTCCATGTCTATGCTGTAAAATATGCAAATACAACCACGTATTGGCCAAATTCTTTCCTCTGTTCAATCAATAAGTATTAATCTACTTTACTACAGAGAAAGACCAGGGAGGATTTTGAGTGAATGTAACTGCAATTTGAGTCTTCAACTCTTGAGCAGTTGAAAAACAAAAATGCTATTACAATATTTGTAACATTAGCTATATTTTTTCCTTAAACATGAAAGCTGATACAAAGAATATAAATGTTAAAAGTCGTAAAACCTTAGAAAATAAGGATTCCTCATAGACTAATAAAATGCTCCCAAGACAGAACAAGAGGACATGACACTCAAAAAATTTCCTTGAAATACCTCGAAATACCTTTAAGAACCATGAAAATGGTACATGAATATAAAATTCAATAGAACCATTTCACATGAAAGTTTAAAAGTTGAGGGGTTTAAATTGTATTAAAAGTTCACCAATTGAAAATTGAAATTGACATTTCCCAAATGATGTCTTGTCATAAATTCAAAAGTTTATTTCTTCTTACTATAAATACTCGCCTACCTTGCTAAAAAACCAAAAGTCGAATAAAAACTTTCAAAGGTAATTCGCAATGGAAAACAAATATTAAATTGAAGAAGATTCAGCAAGTAAAACTGATAATCATGGATCATTACTTATGTAAATAAAGGTATTATATATATATAGTATAATATTATTATAAGGCAGGATGCGCTTATCCTGAAAGATGTGCTATCTCTAGACGTGATAACTTTAGCACAAGGTCAAAATTTGTGCACAAATCTCAACATTCCAGGACATGAGCTCTGTGTTAACTTTGAGACGAGTGATTTCGCGTGTCAAAATTGAGACACCAATTTTCCTTTTTTATCATATTGATTAAAATGTCGACAATTGAGGTTGGCAATGAGATTCAGAGCGTTGTAACCTCAAAGACGCGTTTGAAGAGGAAGAAAGGAGACGACTTGAATTTTGATAAAATAAGTGGGGAAGTTGAGAAATTTGAAATTGGTCGATGAAAGGCTATTATGCGCTCATCAAGACGCTCATTTAGCGAAAAAAAACCTCGATTGCTCTTTGACCCAAGTGACCCAAGAGTTGGTCGTGTATGATCACCCTATGTAATCATGGAATATTTTTAATAAAGAGAAAACGAAGATTTTGTCAATTCCAACTTTAATACATGATTTGTGACATTGTTTATTCATAAAGATTTGCTAACTTTATGACGTGTAACTGACGTGCTATCTCTATTTTCAATATTCCATGAACATTTAAATACATTACAGCTCAAAGAAACTCAAATATTTTCTTGAAATTTAAGTAGAAAAGTCCTAATAAATATGTCTTACTATATAAATATTTATAATATTGTCTGGAAATGTCGAATGAAATATCACAATTGAATGAAAGTATATTATAGCGTTGGTTGAATTTAAGTAAGAAAGTGAGTTAGAAGAGCCAACTGCTCGCCACGAAGCTATATATTTTAGGTTTCATTATTAAAAGATGTATTTGCGTAAAGACGGATATAAATTTTTCGCTTCCTCATATATCTCCTTCCGACGAGATGATCCGATAAAGATGTTACATAAATCCTATTTCCCTATCAATTTCTCATATTGTAATGGTAGTAATAGTAGTGTGCGTGGAAGAAGAGGGCCTTTTGGCCCCTGCCGTCCAACAACTGCTGCCTCAATTTAACATTTTCCACGTTAAGTTGTTGAAAGAGTGTGGGAAACAGTTGGGAGTTGGTGAGACGCGACTATGGTTGTAAGAATAGTAAGAACATTTGACTTCCACTACCATTATTCATTCTTCTCCAGGTTATTTATTCTTACCAATTTAAATTCCTCGCATCTTTAATGAAAAAGTTGTCAATTCACCCCAACTTGCACTCCCCCAAAAACAATTTTAATAAACTGTGACAAATGCCAAGCTATCTACGTAAAGTAAATTTACACACTTGAGCTAACTTAGCTAATTATCCTAAATGAGCCACAATTGACAAATCCCAGAAAAATGGGAAAAAACTGAATTTAATTTCTCAAAAATTCGCTAATTAAAATAATTTATAAAATAACGTTAGGACATTATTTTCTTTATTTGCAAATTTTTGCTAGTTGAAAGTCTGAGCGAGTTTGCGAATTTGGTAGAATATGGGTGAATTGACAGTTTAGTTTTCTCAATTGGGAAGAAAATCTAAATTGGATCGATTGATGAAGGTGATGGACGAGATGCTGAAAAGAAAAGGCCTTGCCCCGTCACAAGGAGTAAAGTGGAACAGAAATTGTTGGGAGTGTATGTATTGTAATCCTGGATTGATTAGGGCCCTCGACCCAGCATTCGCCCCTTATCATCGCCCCAATTTCAGAACTTGGAGAACTTTTAATCTCTCTTCTCCTTCCATCCCTCGGATCCTTATCCTTTTAATTCCCTCCTAAACGACTCCATAGACGTCAAGCCCCCAAACTCAGGTCCATCTACGACCAAATACAACCTCCAGGAGTCCCAATAAACACATGTACCTCCTGTACTCCACGTTACATTCAGGAATATTAAATATGATGTAATGTTCACTCTTGTACTTGCCTCTGCATTTCATCAACAAACCAAAAGAAGATAAAGAATCGAAACATTGCGAAATATTACTTAAGTTATACAAATAGTCGTTATACCTCTGTATTTTACTATTAAGCTATTATGCATTTCATGATGCATTGAAAAACATTTGAATAATTATTTTCCAATTTTTCTTAAATATTAATAAGAATTTCCATATCCCTAACGTCTATTTATTAGATTAGTTAATTAAATTTAAAAATGGTAGTAGAATCACTGTTTATATTTTAAAGTAAAATAGAGGATCCGAGGATCGTGGTGGCTTGGGCGTTCATGAGGAAGCTCGCCTGCCCCATTATAATAAGAATTTATAAGTAGGATCTTGCAAGAGTAATCGGATTTAATGAATGATCTCATTATATAATGTTCTACAGTTTTATGGTCTTTTATTCGATTCAAGGATTCTACAGAACTACCTTCAATTAATATCATGTTGAGGCAGATGCCTCCATTCTCTATACTTTTTATACGGAATTTGAGCAAATGTATACCTTTGTTATTTTGTTTTAGCAAATAACTATAAGGTACGAAGGTTCTCACTTTAAGAACATATACACAGGTAAAAGAAAGACGAATGAGTAATAGACAAGAAATAAACAACCTAAAAAATTCCAGGTAATACCTACGTATTGCGGAAATCCCTATTTAATTATAATTGCTATTAATTCATAATAGGAATAAGGTAATTTTGTGTATTAAACTCTATAATTAAAACAAAATTATAAGAAGATCTTAATATTAAGCATAATGAATGTATGTAATAAATAAGAATGGGAGTTTACGCATCAATGATTCGTCTTGCCTTCAGAGACTGGACGAGTTTTGAATTTGTAAACATTTATAAAAGCTAATGTTCTATTAATGTTAAAAGCAAAAATAATAATTTTTAATACCTTAATGTAACTTTTTCAACTGTCTGAAGAAGAAGTGGAGTTTTTTCACTAGTAATCCTACTCATATTATAAGCACGTAATATTTCCTATATATCACTCATATTCATATCATGTAAAAGTATCATGAATTGTCTAGTAGGGCAGGGTTGAATATGGCTGAAGGAATACAAGCCCACAATGTTCCTCACTTTCCGCCACTTTTTTTGCAAACATTCCCACAAAGAAGAAATGATAAAAGTAAGGTATACATTCTGAATACGTAATCAGGAGAAGATGTGTTCTTGTATAAGATTAAGGTTTTTCCTTCCACCAATTTGAATTTTTGATCATTAGTAAATAAAGAATCAATGGAGAACTCGTCAAGGACTTTTTATGACCAATATAATTCTTAATTTATTATTAAACGAATAAACTTTAATTGGCTTCTTCAACTGTTATCGTAATTAGTCGTAAATCTTAATTTAAAAAACTTTACTATCTATTAAGTCAAATTGGTTATTTAATCCTTGTATTGTAGTATATGATAATGAAAATGAATGGAAATACGTGATTTGACTTTAAATCTGAATCACTTTGTTTCATTATACACTCAAATAAGATGCAATGAATGGTTAATGCTCAATGTAAAAATAACATTACGATAAACTCAAACAAGATTGATAACTCAATTGTTTCGATCCATCGACTCATGAAATTGCAAAACTTGCTCATAATTTCCTCAAGCCAAAAGACAAGGGGAAAGAGGAAAATAAGAATTAGCGGAAATGACGAAAAAATTATGTGTAGTTCTTAATTGTGTAAAAAGGAATAATTAATTAATAAAGTTACTTTATAAATCGACTTACTTTTTCCTCTCGTAGTATATTTCGTACGTCGTGACGCCTTGATCATTCTTGATCATAATGTCGTTGGTCTTCCCTGCCGGTGTGGTTGTCGGCTCCATTTCTTGACTATTTTCTCTTAATAATCAACGAGAGACGATTTTGTAAAACTTAGACATTTTTTAAACCTCACGTCACTAACAATGAAGCTGCTGGCGGTTTTAAATTCAACAATCACAAATAGTCTCATTTGTTTGCTCGAGTGTTTGATCGTGAAAACGTTGTCAGTTCCTTCGTTTGTTCTTCATTCTCCTTGTATGGTGTAAACCTCTTGATTCTTTTAATTTTTATATTCAATTTATTTAATTTTCTCACAGGTACCTAAATTGCTCTTGTTAATTTTCACACGGCATTTTGCAGAGGGAAATAATTACCTCTTGAGAACGAAAGCATTCCTTTGTAAATATCTATTAAAGCTTAATCTGGGTATCCCACCCAGCCTAAATTTTAAAATTATTTAATTATTCGCCTTGAATTTTCCACAAAGAGCTTATTTTGTGCAAAAATATATCACAGCTTTTTTCCAATGAAATATAATCACTTTTCTAAATTCTCTATTAAACTTCTTTAACAATAATTATTTATTTAATTGCTTCTGAGAAAAACAATGTTTTGATTCGAAGAGTCTTGGCGTCCAGCGCTCTGTGAATGAATACCCCTTTTTAAAAAATGTTCGGAAGCGTAGGGCCAAGCGTATCCAAACTGTATTTCACATTCCTCACACACTCTGCGAATTAACCCCGATTCTCTTCTTTTTGTTTGAGGAGCTGAGGAGAGTTGGAAAACTCATGGAAAATGTCAGAGAAGCGAGGAACGTTGCTAATTCACAAATCAATTCCTTTTGTTCTCTCGATCATAAAAGGAGAGGAAGAGAGGGAGAGTGAAGTTCCTTCATGAGCAATAGGTTATAAGATCATAATCAACTATTATTCAATAATTTCCTTATTAGTCTCAACACAGCTTTTAATAATCCAACTTGAATGAACTAATATTGTAAAATCTTGTATTTATTTAAATGTATAAATAATTACTATTCCTTGATGGGATTATTTATATTTTTAAAATCTCTCTTTCACTTGCCACTTGCACAATAAGAGACTTTTTAAAGAATTATTTATATATGGAAGAGTAAGGGGTTCCAAAAGGAAACCTGAGAATCTCAAAAGTCAATTTCCACACATAGATTAAATTGTTGAGTTAATTGATTTACTCCGAGGAGGAGCTGTTGAAATTGAAAACAAAACAACGAGTTTATTCCACTTCTCACGGACTCTCAGTCTAAGAATTGAACTCTCTTAATTTATTGGTATCGAATCAACTTCAAGAGTTTGAAGCCTTTGAGTAATCTGACGAGGATGGTGAGACGAGGAAATGTCTAAATGTTCAAATGGTTCATGCTGACTCACTTTAACTCGACTCGTCGTCTGACATTGAGATCTCTTCTTCTTCTCCCCCACACACACATTGAGGAAACAACTTGACAAGAGAAATGAAGAGAACAATGCATTTTAATTCTCTCTTTTTGCTGATGATGGTGGTGCTTAGGACGAGAACTGCCGATTCTGAGTCTCCTCATCGACGACCGTCATTATGTTAAAGTTGAAAATCGTAAGGGGATACTTTTAACTTTGTGATAGTTAATCCTCTTTTAATCGTCCTACTAATACTCCTTTTACAACTCTTAATTTAATTGGCAATTCTTTTTTTGAAGTGTATGGATAAGAAGAATAAATAAACTTTTTCCTCTCTCCTTTCAATTGAGCCTTCCCGAAGACCCTTCTTTTATAACTTTATAATAATGTCTTCGTTCTCGTAAATTTTTGAAGGTAATCAAGGAGCTTATTACTGCATAAAGGTGCATGGGAGTCTGAGAAAACATTAGAAGTCTATACAATCATTATACCTTGGTGGATAATAAAAATAATGAGTAGTTATAGTGTATCTGTTGGGTGAGCACATGATAAATTTTCTAGTTATATAGAAGACTATATGACTACTTGAAAACTTTTTCTCTATTAGACTCTGAAGTATTGGGTTTAGCGTATGGCTTAATATAATGTGATGATGATTATCAATGAATGTATAAACGTAGTTATCGTTAAGGTATTGGTTAAGTTGACGTGCGTCTACTTAATTAACGAGAGTTGATTAGGATAATTATATAAGGTACTATTGTAGAATGTATTTTATTGCTATTAGAATGAGTTTAAATAAGGTACGGGGTGGAAGGTACGTGTAAGTCCCGAACTCCTCGGGCCGACTGAGGTGGGAGATGATGTTTGGGGTATTTTAGGACCCGGCCCGAATTCCCCGTTTCCCATATACACATTCCTCTGCTTTTCCTCCTCATTCCGATCCGAGTGAAGGGCCGACATGCGCCAAAGATCAACACTCACTTCGCTAAATAGATTCCTTAATTGCTAAATGTCTTTTTAAATGTCGACTCGTTAAAAGTATGTAGAATACCTATTTTATCAATCTCCTATAATTACTAACTTTTACAGATTCAACAACACCAGAAATAATGAGCGAGTAAACAATTTACTTTGACGAAGTTTCGTTTAAATTATCTTATTTGAATTTTATACTTTTTAACAAATAAAGTAATTATATATTTTGATGGAACTTTGCAACAAAGAGTTAGAAGACCAATTATATGCAATCGCTCTATTATTAAAAAAATGATTTGAAATTTCATTTTGATTGTAAATATTTATTTTTCTATACATCATTCATGAAAAGAGATTAATACAACTAAATAAATATATTTAAATGTGTAAAAATGGAGAAGAAAAAATAACTATCGTTTCTTCCACGTGAACGGCCTTCTTGGGCCTTGATGGGCGATCTTCTTTCGTTCTCTCGTCCTCCAATCTTGTTGAAGTAATCCAGCTATCCTCAATGGTTCCAATTGCGCACCTATATAAAACATTCAAGTTTAATTAGATTTTCAACTGAATAGTAGCTAAATATCTTTTTAAAATGAGTATTAATGAGTCTAATGTACCAAGAGCAGCGATTCCAACTGCAATTCCATATCTGTATGCAATTCCAATTGAAGTTTCGCCCATTCCGACGCCTGAAATCAACCCTTCCACATCAACTTTTCCAAGCCATCCAGCTCTAGTTAGAGGAAATATGACGTTTTCTCTTGTCTGGATCATTTTGAAATAATCAAGACCTTCGTGCCCGTTGATAACAAAACGACCAGAACCTGGCATTCTAACAGTCACTTCTCCTCTAATATGTTTTTTCCGACAGTCTAAAATTAATGAAAAAATATTAGAAAGCTTAAAAAGAGTTAGGCTATGAAAGAAAGTTAAAATAAAAAAACATTAAAAATAAATAAATTATAACATGTAGATAAAGGTTAATACTTTTGACAGTAACAGATTTCGTTCCGTCAGCTTCCAGAATGACTGGGGGAAGTTCGTCAAGAACATTCACGGAAGCAAGAGCCTTCCTATATGCACGAACAAACTGAAGTTCTCTGCCGATTTCAGAATGGGTTCTTAATCGTTCCATTGATTTGACCCATTCTTCATATTGAATATCTGTGATCGCCTCTGTTAACCGAGTTTCAAGTTCTTCTTTGGAGATCCAATTGGTACCAGCGAAATGACTAAATTTATTAAAAAAGAGATATCAAGCGAACTTTTAATAATAAATGATAATTATTTATTATGAGAAGTCGAAGTAAAGAAATATTGCTTACTTATTTTCAACTATTTGATTTCCATTAGACCCTGGTTTATTCAAATTTTTGAATTTCTCAACAATCTCCTAAATTAAAAAATCAATTGTTAGAGATTTTATATTTTTAAGCTCAATTAATGATGTTTAATATTGAAATGTATGAAATAAAGTACATGAAGTAGATAGAAGAAATTTGGCTGCGACGTGTAAAATAAAGGATGATGAGGTCGACCAGCAGAATCAAACGCAGCGACTTTGTGTTTAGGATAAATCTCTTCGGGTGGTCGCATAAAAGGGCGAGCTTTTGGTTGAAACAATCCAGAAGGAAATAAATAGCGAATAGCTTCCTGAAATAGTATTTATAATAAAATGTAATTAAAATCAGAGGAAAAAAATAGGAAATATGTTTAAAAGAAAATTCATACGTCGACATCTTTCTGAGTAAAATTTTCCGGATCTCTTCCTATCATGTTCGCTAAATGTCGTCGCCCGAGCTGAAATTCTTCTTTTTTCTCCGATAAAAAAGTTTCTAAATAGTCACAATAAATTATAACGTATGAGATCATTAATCACTACTAAATACAGGACTAATATAGTCTAACGTGTTTCAAATTATTTTAACTTTAATTTACCATGTTCTTTCGCTCTTTCCATATATGCTTTCATAGCTCTGTTAATTGACTGGGATTCTCCAACTGATTCCGACTGATTTGTGCTATAAGCACTCATTAAATTAATCCTATTTTTTAAGAATACATGACGAAATAACTTGATTTGCAAATTCATCTTTGAACTAAAAAATTTGTAAACCTAATTACAGTTAAGAAGTTAATAATTATAGTTTAAAACTATAATTTTAAAGTTAAAACCGCTTTTTAACCGAGTCCATTCTCAAATTAAGAATTTCGAGCAGAACATTTCAGTCTCTTCATGGTTTTGCTTATGATAAGATTTTCGTTAATTTTCTCAATGCCCCCTTGAATGCAAAATGTTTTTAATCTTTATTCAATTCTCTTTAAACTATTATGCAAATAAAATCATCATTCATCGAAACAATTTCAATTGTAACAATTCGTCGAAAACTAATTTCATTTGATATTTATTTTTAATTGCATTATTTTGTATAATTAATTGAAATGATAAAAGATAAAATAGAGGAACTTTGATAAAATAGAGGAACTTGAGCGTTTAAAATGTGCTATAGCACAACTGCGAAGCTTGATTCACCTCACTTTCATTTACAACGTGGTGTTTGGGTACTTCTTGGATTTGGATTCCTAAGAAGACCAATTCCAAATTGTCTAATTTGACTTTAAAATTTTGCAGACTTCCCAATTGATTGATCGAAGTGTCTTGTACATTGACATTAACAATGAGAAGATTTAAAAAAGATAAAATCAAGACATTTAATATTAGAAGGAGGAACAATCCCAAGCCAGAAGAACCAGATGAAGAATTTGCTCCAGTTGATCGAAATGAGACTGAAGACAAATTGGAGCGTAAGGAAAACTTATTGCCTTAATTAAATAAAATATATAGAAAATTAACAGGAATGGATGTAAATTAACTTATCTTATGCAGTACCAGGGACAAGCAATGGAGTATCTGTGGCTCTTTCCGGGGACATGGCATTCAAGGCTCTTAAAATTTCCGAATCAACTCAGACGGCAATTGAGAAGATGGGATTTACCAAGATGACGGAGATTCAATTCAAATCAATTCCTCATCTTCTTGAAGGTCGAGATCTTGTTGGAGCTGCTAAAACAGGAAGTGGAAAAACGCTCGCTTTCCTCATCCCAGTCGTCGAACTTGTTTGCGATAAACTTCGGTATTTCAGGATTTCATTATTATTGTTAAGAATGATTTTTATGGTTTATGAAAAATTAATGTAGTTATTTCATCCCAGAATGCTTCCAAGAAATGGAACTGGAGCTCTGATTATTTCTCCTACTCGAGAATTGGCTATGCAGACATTCGGAGTTCTCCGTGAACTTATGGAGGAACATCCTTCACAAACATGTGGACTTGTAAGAAATCAATTGAAATGTTCACATATTTATTTTGTGATCTCATTACTCATTAATAAGAGAAACTCGAAAGCAAACTTTATTGTGCTCATTTTAATAGATAATGGGTGGAGCGAATCGTCAAGCTGAGGCTCAAAAACTTGAAAAGGGAGTGACAATTATAGTAGCAACTCCAGGTAGATTGCTCGATCATCTCGTAAATTCACCTGGATTCCTGACTAAGAATCTACAAGCTCTCATCATTGACGAAGCTGATCGAATTCTTCAAATTGGATTCGAAGAAGAAATGAAGAAAATTATTTCTCTTCTTCCAAGTAAGAAATTAAATTACACTAAATCTCTAATTCAATTTAACTTTATAATATTTGGTTAAACTTTGTTTTATTGCTATTACTTTTTTAATAGAGCGACGGCAAACAATGTTGTTTAGTGCAACTGCTTCTAAGAAAATTGGCGAATTAACACGACTTGCCTTAAAGAAAGAGCCAATTTACGTAGGTGTTGACGATTCAAAAGAAACCGCAACAGTAGCAGGACTCGAACAAGGTACATTAATAAATAATAATAAATGAATCAAAAAATTGTAATAATGTAATTTTATAAAAAGCTTCTGGGTTTTTGATGGATGATTTAAAATTTATATACATACATATACAGTTGTAATTGAAATTGATCAGAAAAGATTTTAATTTCTTCATTTAATTTTTTCAGGCTACGTTGTCGCTGGAACTGACAAGCGCTTCCTCTTTTTATTCACCTTTCTTAAGAGGAATCGTAGGAAGAAGATCATGGTGTTTTTCTCTTCTTGCCTTTCTGTGAAATTCCATCATGAGCTACTCAATTACATTGATTTACCAGTTTCATGCATCCATGTAAAATTTTATTTAACTTTTATTTCAATCTCAAACGATGACTTTTAGTTTTCATTTTCATTTGACCTCCTTGAAACGATTTTTTATAATTGAATTTATTTAGGGGAGACAAAAGCAAGTCAAACGAACAGCAACCTTTTTTCAATTCTGCCAAGCTGAGTCCGGAATTCTTTTATGTACAGACGTCGCTGCTAGAGGGTAAAATATTAATCATTAGCCATTTTTAATATTAAATACCCAAATTATAATCTTTCTCTATTTTAGGTTGGATATTCCAAAAGTTGATTGGATCGTTCAAGTTGATCCACCAGATGATCCCAGGGAGTACATTCATCGTGTTGGGCGAACGGCAAGAGGCGAAGATGGGAACGGAAGAGCTTTGCTCATCCTCGCTCCACATGAACTTCCTTTCTTACGTTATCTCAAGGCTGCGAAAGTCCCAGTTAATGAAATTGAAGTTGAATGGAGCAAAGTGGCCGATGTTCAACCGCAACTTGAAAAACTCATTACGACCAATTACTTTTTGAATCAATCAGCTAGAGAAGCGTACAAAGCGTATCTTCGCGCTTACGATTCCCACTCACTCAAGCTTATCTTTGATGTGAGTCAATTGAATTTGAAGGAAGTTGCAAAGGCCTTTGGATTTGCGTCGCCGCCGCCGGCTGACCTTTCAGGTCTTGGAAAGAGAACTTTCAAGAGCAGAGACGCTGTGCAAGAAAAAAGTAAAATGTTTAGGAAAAAACCTCGAGTTCATTGATTTTTCATTGGGTTATTTAGAATAGCAGACTTCTTCCCTTTCATCATATCTTTTATTATTTTAACGATTTAAATAATTAAATATGAAATATTTAGCTCATCATTTTTCTCTACCTATATTATGAAATGATAATTGTAACATAAAATATATTAAATATATATTACTTAATTATCATGTGTACTTTTATTTTGGTTAGATATTAAGAGAAATTGAATGATCGCAAATTCTTTAACTTGTTTTCTTTATTAAAATTCGAGTAAATGAGATGAGAAATAAAATGAGTTTTATTTAAAAATATATTTATTTGGTCCCTTCGCATAGCAAGTATAAATTAGTTAATTCGTAATTATAATATAATATGTCATATTTTTATCGTATTTAGATATATTATAATTTTTCATCTGTGGAGTTGCGGGTTTCGCGAGAATGCCGTCCTATCAAGATTCCCATACTTGTTGAGGAAATTCATCGTATTGTTGTATTCTGCTTCGTACAAGTCAGGGATTTGACATCCTGCTCCAGCGCACCAAACCATATTGACGGAACTGCTACCCAAGACTCGTTGTTCATACTCGACGAGTTGACGGAAAAACCCAGGATTTGGACGAATTATGTGACGTCGAACCTAAAGTAAATAAATAATTAATTAAAAGGATAGTTAATATAGAATTGAAAGTTCGTTAAAAGAGTTGATCTGTATTTGGCATTTTACCTTCACGTGCTGATAAGCTTTCCGTAGGCTCATTCTTTTATATTTGATCAGATAGGCGATGACGAGGGAGGCGGAACGCGACACGCCCGCAACGCCTACAAAGTATAATAAATGAGGACATTTGGTTTATACTGACAATTTGTTCATAACATTCATAAAAGGGAATTAAATAGGTAATATATTATTTCTCACATAACCCACTATGCAAAAGTATACAATATTTTTTATCAACTTTTTAATATAAATATATAGTAGATTTATGAATATGGCATTAATTTTTAGCTCTACCTACTATAGAACGGAATGGACGAGTCTTGTGTGCTTTTAAAGATAGGTAAATAAATACATTTTATTTCGTATATAAATATTAGCAGATAAGATTCAAAGTTTTCAAAGCATGAAAGTTATCATAATAAAAACAAGATTCTCATTCCAGAGATCATATTGCGTCTTCACAGCATTCATTTCATGACATTAAGCCAAGAAAGGTCATGGATTTAATCATAAATATCATCTTATTTTTAAATCCAGATTTGACATTGAATTATTTAACATCGTATAGTTTTTAGAGTTCAAAGGATATCTCTATATAATGTTTGTTTGAGGAATGTTTAAAGATATAAAATCTTGCGTATAAACAAAGTCATAAAAAGTGATTTAATTGAGCATAAAGTCAAAAATTAACAAACAAAGCATTGAGGTATTGTATTTGGTAGTATAATAGTTATTATATACCAAATGTGTATTATGCACTTTATAACTAATTGTAATAATAGAGGTTTTTAAAATTGCAAATAATAGCTGAAGACAAAGACAAGAGGGTTCTTTAAAAAAAATCTTGTGGTATTGCTTGAGGTATAAAAAGACGAGGAGGCATATCATAATTTTCATAATATAATGGTAAGGGGGAATAGTAGACTATGTACATTTGTACCTATAGTTAAAAAAGTGTGATTGCGCGTCAGTTATATCATGCCAGTGAGAATGAGGAGGTTCTTAATTTACCAGGTTTTTATCACAATATAAATTAATTATCACACACTATTCCAGCTTCAATTTTCTTTGTCACTATCTCCTATTTCCATTTCGCTGTTGTCGCTGTCATACCATCCTTCCTGATTAAATTATTAGCGGGTCGAATGTTCAAATATATAGAAATATCCTC